>CAJNSZ010000956.1:0-29334 GCA_905329745.1 Rotaria sp. Silwood2 | reverse complement strand
TCCCCCCCACAACCCTCCGAAAGCCCCGTCCAGCGGAGGGCGGGCGCGGGGGGGGGCGGGGGTCGAGGGGGGGGGGCGGCGGGGGGGGGGCGGGGGGGCGGGGCCTTAAACTCATCGCTATTGTATCTGTCATTGTCCATGAGAATGTTAGAATAATTTGTCGGATGAGATGTTAATCTTAAAGTATCCTAAAAGAGCATCGAAAGTGGGTGTGATAAAGGTATACAAAATATTCTCGCTTACATCTACAATAAACTTAAGAAAACTTTTCTCTGTTAATTTTAATTGATTATACCAAAAAAAAAAGAATAATTTATGTGAATATCGATAATAAAAGAGATGAGGATAACTATAAAAATTTAGAAGAAATTGCTTTTATAACAAATAAACACTAATGATAATTTATACAAATATACAAAAAGTATTAATTGATGTTCTTATGATTTCCTCAAAGTCTTTCATAATCTATCATCCATCTGTTAGCAAATAATTTACTACCATTACTCGTTTTTTGACTTTAAAATCAAGCACTATGAAAATAAAACAAGCATCTATGAATTCATCATTTTATGTATTTCCATATTGACTAATTAGTGTTTCAATTTGAGCAAAAATTGATTATAAAAGGCAACAGACAAATGCTGTTTTCATCGAAATGAGTTTTTATTATTTAAAAATCTATTGCGCAACTAGAAAATATCATATCGAAGGAATAGTTACCTATGTCATTAAAATCGCGATTAATCTAAAATTCTCCTAAAAATTAATGATTGAGTAACTCCTAGGTAATTTTTCAGAAAACAAAATCCAGGGTTTCCTAAATAACCTCTCGGTAAATTGCGGCAGAGATACCTGGGGAGATTCGAAGGATTTCCTTAGGAAACTAATATATAAATCATGACTATAATAAACTTTTGTATACGACGCCGGTTCTTTTTTGTATTCGTACGAGCCTCTCATAAATGAGAGGTTTAAATATTTCTTTGCCCTTCCTCATAAGCAGAAATACATGATTTTTTTTTGTTCACTCCTACCCACCGATGAAATTATAGTTGCTATGATTATCCAAACAAAAGAAAATATTATTCTTTTTTTTTTTTTTTTTAAATAATACACACTGATGATATTATTATTATGATTATTTAAGAAGAAGAATGAATATAATTTATTTCTACGAACTAATACTTATGAATACTTTATTGCGATTAATCTAAATATAAGAAAAAAAAAAAATAACATATATCTTAAAATAGCGCTTCCTGTTGCACTTGTTGTTGATATTAATCGAAATAAAAACGAATATAATTTATATTGTAAACTAATATTTACTGTATCATTGCTATTAAAACAGTGCAATAAATCACTAAAATTTATATATTTAGGAAAGCACACAGAATGATTATGGAAAACCAAACTTCGAATTTTGTTAACTTGTATAAGCTTTTTTTTTATTTTTAGTTTTTAAACATATTTAATCGTTTGTAATAAAAAAATTATGTCAATCTCGAAAAAATATTAAGTAATGTTATGTGCATATAAATTAAAAACGAACGTAGTTATATTGTTTGCGGTCTGATAATTCAAAAAGTATAGTAAATTTGTTAACGGAATGAAAACTTGTAAGTTAAAAAGATACCATAAAAAAAAGTAGTTGTAGATCTTCATTGATGATGGCAATACTTTTTTTTTTCTATTCTAATCTTAAAATTTGAACAACTTTTTTTCAGTTATGTCAAAAAGTTGATAAAACTCGTCATTTGATTTTTCTTCATACAATAACAAATATTCGACGTTCTTCTAGTAAAATAAAGCAAACTATTTTAAACTCTGACAGCTATAATTGTACTTATTTAGTGCTTAACACCTACATAGTTTTAGGTATATAACTTTTACTATGTATTATAAAAAACTGTAACAACATTATCATGTACTATATTAGAAATTTTCCAATAAACTAAATTGATATACTCTACACAATATTTTCTTTTAATCAAATGAATAGATATAGCTTATGACACCATTTATGTGACATAACGTCACAAGAAAAAATATTTTACTAGTGATAGATATGCAAAATTTATTCGAACTATTTTAGTACAAAGACTATAAACCTTGTTAACCATTGTATTACATGACCTCACAATTACAATTGTATCTTGTAGTGTTCTACATGATATAATATCTTATCGTATTTACACAAATTTCTCACTCAAGAAAATGATGCTACTTCCTCTCCCCATAAGAATATGTGAAATACTATTTATTTTTTAAATAACTTCTTAATGTATTACGCATTATTCGAATTAGTATAAATAAGAAAAAACAAGTTTATTTTTAAATATATATTTATCATTGATTTCGTTGCTAAGTTCAAAATGCAAAAGCTATATATAATCGATAAGTGCAATTCGACGCATAACTTATTTTCAATCAGATATGATTATGTACTATATTCGTATATATTACAATTGTTTATGTTCATCTTATATGTTGTTTGTACTCGAAAATACAGCATTATATACCTTGATAATATACGACGCTTATTTTTTTTTTTGACATATCTCATACTATACGGCCGTTAACAATCGTACTGTGTCGGCCTAGGCTTGTAACAAAAAATACAAATAAAGGATTAGTTGATTTACGAAATGTGATTTTTCAGGATGATCAAAATTATTAAATAAAAAATACAGATGGCTTCGAATACTATTGAACATGTTTTAATCAACCGAATTGAACCGAACAAAAAAAAGAGACTATTCTGAAAAGCAAGTTGATGTTATATGAACACGATTAAAGTTCGTAATTAATCATGATAGTAATCAAATAGATAAAGATTGATAATTTGATATATGTGTTTTGATTTTAAAATATTAACCGAAACAATCGAGACAAATTTATAATCTAGTACATGATTGTATTATTATAACTTTTTACCTATTGTCATAACTATATGCCTAAAGCTTTGTACTTAATATATTTCGTGCTCATTACATATAGCCATCTGATAATGTTACAGCTGAACGCACGAGCGATGAATTTTTAATATTGTCTCAGCACTTCTAGAACATTTTTTTCATTTCTAACAATCAAAATTACATAAGAGAATATTCTCGAATTGAACTTGATTATTTGTTATGACTCATTATGTTCTTAAATAAAAATAAAATCTCGAGAAATTACAGTTGATTCTATCGTTTATATTTAGCTTATGTAATACATTTAATACCCATCGTTTTTTTTTTTTTCATTGCATTTGTTAATTTTATTCTTGTAGAAATGAAACAAAAAAAGAAAGATGATTGAAATATTAGGTAAGCTATATTGTTAACTTCAATGATGTAATCTTAAAAGAGTTTTCTTTTTCTTATTAAGTTACATTTATGCAAGATCTATTTTTTTTTGCTTGTTTACAACAGACTTCACTTTTCTGTTTTTGCAATTATTCTAGAAGCAAAATGAAGCCTTTTTCTTTTTCTTTTCCTTTTTTCTTCTTCTTTATTCTCGTTCTCTTGATGCATATATATATATATATATATATTTATATATATATATATATTGTCCCTTTCACCATCATTATGGTTCAAGGTCCGTTCAGGGTTATTTCTTCGTAAATGTATATTTGAACAGCAGATTGCATGAGAAAAAAAGTAGAAAATGTGTATGTAATCAAGGTAAGATTGTCAAATAAAACAAAAAAGCAATGAAAAAAAAAAAGAACAAACTATTTTGAGAAAGAAAGTATCGTATCCTATTTAATACGAAAACGACCAGTTCGAACAGCTGTCCAAGGTTATTAAATACACATACATATATTCTAGAGCCTTGAGTGGTGCTCGATCGGCAAGTTCTTTTTTTTTTTCTTTGCCTTATGTATTCGTTTGTTGATTAAATCACAGAGAGAGAGAGAGAGAGGAGCATTTGATTGCGTCATATACATTCTTTATATCGTCGTTCGTTGATGATTGCATTTGTGTATTTTTGAGGGAGAACGAGAAAAGAAGAAGATAGAAAGGGATAGAAAAAGCAATATTTGTTCTTGAACACACACCATCGTACTATGTTGGAAAAGCAAGAAAAGAAGAAAATACCAGCATTAACGATGAATAGTAGCAATAGTATCTTTAAACCTTGAAAACGTCGTTGTCATCATCATTGTTGATGTTACTGGCACATTGAAGGTTGATTGATCGTCGTAATGTTTTATGTATGTATACGTCTAAAAAGAGTTTAACCTTGTCAACGCGATATAGAACAATAAGATTCCCAAAATTCAACAAATCAAAGTGACCTTGACCGTACGTTAAGATCCTTTTCTCATTCTCTTTCCTACATAAAGAAATTCAAGGCAAGTCATGAAGGTTGCATATGTTTTGGATGTAAGATCGTATAACTTAGTTTATCATTATTCATTTTTGCATAATATTTTTTCTTTCACATATAAATATATAATATTAAATAAAATTATTGGCGTAAAATATAAATATGTGATATTCTTGTTCTTTTTATATTTTTTTTTTTTACATAAGTAAAATAATTCAAAAATAAATTTACAATTATTCTCAGATTTATTTATCGATAAAAACAATCAACTATTTTGATAGTTGATGAAGTAAAATTAATCATCAGTTATTCATTTTCTTTCTATAATGAAAAATCTATATGTTGAATGAAGAGTGTTTTTTTTTTACGATAATAGAAATAGAGTTCATTACATTCCATCTATCTATCTATCTATCTATCTATGATTATATAAGATGAACAACTAATAGCATATATCATATATCCTTGCAAAGCAGAACGAGATAGAAGAAAAGAAAGTCTTAGATTGAGTTCGAAGGTTAATGTAAAATTGTATACATATTTGTTTATCACTAAGATATTTTTAATATCTTAATAGAGATAATGTTCAGAATAACCTCGAATGTGTCATAACGACATTCATGTGTTATTCATATTTAAAAATTAATTTTATGTATATTAAATTGAATTGATGTCGACGTAAAACAAATTGAGGATTGACGCGTAGGGAGAACATAGGGACATAAAGTAGAAAGCAAAAGAAGAGAGAAATTTTCTTTTTTATGTCATGCTTTTATTCACTTTGGGTGTCTCATTCTTTTTTTTTTTTTTTTTCTATTTTTTGCGTGCAGTGGATCTGTTGTGGAATGATAATATGAACTAAGAATAGGTAGGTGTTTGCGCATTATTAATTAGTTTTTTTCTGTATAGGACAACTGTTGTTAAAGAATAATAATCTTTAGCCTACGCTAATCTATTGTTGTTCAATTACGAATGAAGTTTTATGACAATGTCATGAAACGGATTATTTTCTAATGCGTTCTATTTTTTTCTTTAAATACTAACGAAGAATCATGACATAGCATTTTGTTATTATACAGCTCAGACATTGATGTGTTTATATACATTATGAGTAAATTTGTTGTTTTTTCATGAGCTAACAGTAGTCATTGAATACATGCGCAAATAAATATAAATAGATGAAGGTAGTTTATACATTAAATATTCTGTTTTGATGTTTTTTCATTTGATAAAAATAACTAGTCATTTATACTGGACTGAAAAGCATTTACATCAAGTTTTTCTAAAAATAGTAGTTGATCAAAGATAATTTTCTTGTTTTCTCTTTCACTATCAATGGATGACATAGCAACAAAAAAGAAAACATTTTATTTCCACGTCATTTCTACTTCATACAGCTTTCTTCTTTTTTTTTATTTTTTATTCACTGTAGGTGATTAATCGAAGAGTATGTATGAAGGAAAAAAAGACTATGTATGTATTTTACTATAGAAACAAGAAAATAGAAGAACGTGTATATACTTCATATCATAATATCTTATGTCAATAATAAAAACAGAACGCTTGCTCATACATGCGCCTACGTATCGTTACGTAATATTGACAACCTTGCTCGCTTCTCGCATTTAACAGCTTTTTTTTTCTTCTTTACTGTCAGTGTATGCAAAGCAATAGAGAGATTTTTGTTCTGCTCAAAGAAGCTGCTTATACGCATCTGATGCATATATATATATATATACATATGTATATGGAAGAAAAAAAACGTGCATTCGTTTGTGTGAGATTCGACAACGATAATGTGACAACACCATGTAAAGAAAAAAAAAGGAGAGAAAAAAACCTTGTACTTTTAGGCATTAGCATAGGAAGTATTGATGTGATGATTTCTCTTCGCTCATGCGCACATACTGTGCCCTTTCGAGAAAGAATCACATATATGTATAAATATCTAAGCAAAATAAACAAACATTAGGCAATTGATTACTAGGTGCTATATTGTTTGAGATTGCTTTTCCTATTTTTTCTTCATCAATCTATCTATTAGTAGCATAGAGTACATATAGTACATATATAAGTCCTTGAGATAAGTTCATGTAAGATTCGAAATATTCTATGAATCTTATATCTCTCATTCGATATCATTGTCTAATTAATTCCGAATGTTAGTACATAGTTTCCATACGAATGTACTCAAAAACAGATATTGTGCGATCGTTCACAATATGTAGTAACATTTGTTTATTTTTCCTTTAGGATAATAATGATATGATGAATGAAGAAGGAGAAAGAGTGGAACGTATGTTAAATAAAAGAATAACAAAAAGAATATGTTGTATAAGACTTTGCATTTGTTCATTTCAAGTTATTGCTTTCATTAACACATCTAACTAATAGATGATTCCAAGAATTTTTTCTTTCCTTTTTTTCCTTTTTTTTTACCAACATAGGCGTATTTTTAGAACGTTTGTTTTCTTTACGTAAAAGTCATTTCCTCTTTTTTTTTTGCTTTCTGACGCCATGCGTTGCTTGTCGTAAACTTTTGCGGTCAGGCTTATCGTTCTCATCAAAAAAATAACTCATGTAATGACTTTTGTTGCGTATATATGTAAGAATACGAGGAGAGAGAGGTCGCACGCTCCTTTTGTTTTCGGCCGCGCCGCGTAAGCAACAAGCACAAAAAAAAATATGAGAAAGAAATGTATATTGACGTACGCTTGAGCACATAACAAAAAAAAAACGAGGAGCGCGCTCGTTGGCGGAAAGCATCATCGGACGACGCTCTCTGTGATGGTGTTTTTGCTCTCTCATCGTTTCCATGCATGCAACATGAGAGAAAAAGACAAAAAAAAAAAAACGAGTGCGCACAAGCGGGCGGTAGAAGGTAGAAGGGTCAACTTTTTTTTCTTCTTCGTTCCCTTTTTCTCTTCTTCTGCCAGTAGTGCAACTAAGGGTGACATTTTTACTATATCCATTTCGAGAGACCCCAGAGAAGTTGAACTCTCTTTTTCTATAATGTTTCTTACGTAATAAGAATGGTTATATTTTTCGATCAATACACATAATCATGCGTTCATGCATACATACACCAGATGGTTCCCATGAGATAAAAAAAAAACGATGAATTTCTTTTGGTCTTTTCTATTTTTTTTTTTTCTCTTCTTCTCATTTTTACTTCCAGATGCGTTGTAAGTTAACAGTCAGTGGCGGCCAAATGGTCAGATAATCACTAGTGCCGACCATGCATCATTCTCGTCAGTCTATTGACGTCCCACTCGTTGTTGATGATGACAACGACGAAGATCTATCGAATCATCATTATATTCCATCAACTACCGGCGATTATTCATCATTAATTGTTGATTCGCCACCAGATACAATATGCCATCGAAACATTTATACAGATCGATCACCATCACCTACATCCTCAAATACTCGAACATCTCAAGCACCAACATCTCTTCGTCCTACTCGTAGACGTTTTTCATATAGTAGTTCCCTATCCGATACAATTGGATCCGTTAATAACGTTCATCGTGAACGTTTACGTTTTAATACATGGCCACGTCATCGAAAAGAAAAACGTGATATATTTGTTGAATATGATAAACGTTTAGCAAAATCAGTTATACAAGAACTTGGCATTGGTATTAATAAAACTTATCGTAATCCATGGGGTAATCTTTCTTATGCTCAATTGATTACACGTGCTATTGATAGTAGTCCATGGAAACGTTTAACATTAAATGAAGTATATGAATGGATTATTAAATTTGTACCATATTTTAAAGATAAAATCGATGCAAAAACAAGTTGGGGATGGAAAGTAATTATTATTCTTTTTTTCTTTTTTGAATATTAAAATTTTTCTCTATATATATCATCTTTTCTTTTTTTTTTTTCTCTTGTTTTAAAAGAATTCAATTCGACATAATTTATCATTACACAATCAATTTATACGTGTACCTGTTATATCATCATTATCAAAAGGTCCAGTAAAATATGTTTGGACAATAAATCCATCATTTAAAAATAATTCACCCTATAAAAAATATAGTTTAAAACGAAAACGAGCCGCTGCTGCTGCAGCAGCAGCTGCAGCTGTAGCTGTTTCAAATATGAATACATCATCAACATTATCACAAAATTCTGAACAAACTATTGAATCGAATTCATCAACATCAACATCATCAAATAATTATCATCGTCATTCAACAATACCTGTTACAAAACCACCTCGTTTATTAAATGAACATTCACATAGTAATACTTCATCATCAACATTAAACCAATTATCAGTTGCTGCAGCTATGATGTCAGCTGGTGTTACTGATCCAGCAGCATATCGAGCATTTTTAAATTCTCAAGCAGCAACAGCAGCTATGATTAATAAACAAAAACAACAACAAAATATGTCAACACAGCAATCAACATCTCTATCACATCGACATAGTACAACATCATATTCACATGAACCAGGACTTCCTATTCCAAAAAAAGTTGCACTAGGAACAGATCGTTATAAACAACAACAGCAACAACAACAACAACAACAACAACAACATAATGAATGGCTTTTATCTTCATATAGACAACAATCGCAATCATATAATACTAATCAACATCATCATTCATCAAACTCAAATAAAATGATGGTTAATCAACAACGTTCAACATATCTACCATCAGTACCTCCATCAATAAATACACGTATGAATTCTGATATAAATAATTTATCATCACCATCATTACAAAGACGTGGTAGTTCACCACCAACATTTTCATCAACAGTTGCAGCAACAGCAGCACAAAATAAATTATTAGCTCAAACAAAATTTTGGCATGCTGCTGTACAAGCTGCCGCTCAAGCCCATCAACAACAACAACATCATCAACAACAACAACAACAACAACAATATCAACATCAACATCAACAACAAGCTTCAAATAATTCAATTAACGAACTTCAAAATTATATTAGTCGCTCAAATACAAATAGCAGTAATCATAATAAAATATCATCATATCTAAATTCCGAAGCATTGAAAAATAATTCTCTTGATGAACAACATCAGTATATAAGTGATCCTCGGTATAAATTAATGCGTGCTTCATATCCAAATGCCATGAGCAATTCTCTACCACCATCATGTCTTATAAGACAAAGAAATAATCAAAATAATAATTCAACAATACTTAATACACAACAACAACAACAACAGCAACAGCAACAAGCTGATATGCTTACAGCAGCTTATCATAATTATAGACGACGCTCAAGTGGATTTTCATCAACAACAAGCCATGGTGGAGCAAGTGATGAGGAAAGCGATGAATATGTACCACCAAGAAAAGATTCCGTATAAAAATTTTATTCTAGAAATTTCTTTAAAAAAAAAAAAACAAATCGTTTTCTCTTTTTAGTCGACGTCAAACGCATCAAGCGGTTATGAATCAGGTTTAGCCACAAGTCGTCAATCACCTCCGATTTCATCTATTCGTACAGGTTCAGGTTCAAGTTCATCAGTAACATCCGATGCATCATCATCTTCATATTATTATAATTCTAAAAATGTTAGAAGTCCTATAAAACAACGTTTAACAAAAATAAATTCTAATTCTAATGATATTGAAATGGATGATACACAACAATTATCATTAAATTCTGTTGGCGGTTATGTTGATGATCTTATGGAACGCATACGTAAAATGCCACCAAAAAAACGTTCAAAATTTTATCATATGCTTGATGAAGAACGTTTAAAAGATGTTAATAATAATACTCATGATGAACATACAAAAACTAAACCAATTGAATGTGATGATGATCATAATGAACATAGATCAATGAATATAACAATGCCACTTGTTGTTGCTGAAGTTCATAGTGATGATGATGATGATGATGATGACGATGATGAAGATCGAACATTAATTGAAATATCATCAAATCCTTCAATTATAAATGATAATGAACAAGATAAATTAAAACAACAATTTTTAGGTTTAAATGAAAAAAATTATGAAGAACTTCTTTCAATGGGTGTACCATTAACTGTTTTAAAAGCTATTGCTATTCATAATCAACAACAACAACAACAACAACAACAACAACAAACACAATTACATAATAATACAAATGTTCAATTATCAAATTTTTTAACAAATAAATGTACTGTTTCTTCAACGAATCCTTCAGTAGAAAATAAACATTTATTAAATGCTCGTACAATACTTAGAAGAATTTTACAACAACAAGAACAACACGAACAACAACAACAACAACATTCAACAAATGATAAATCATTACCTGAACCAATGGATTATACAACAGATGAAGAAGCTGGTATTATTGACGACGACGATGATGATGATGATGATGATGATGATGACGATGATGATGATGAACATCAATCATCGTCAACAACACCACGTCATAGAAATACTGTTCGATCAAATAGTCATAATCCTGTGACGGTAATGCTCAATCCCAATGATATTTCATCACTATCACCATTAACATCTATATCATCATCACCGGATCATACTGATGTACATCATCAATCAAGTACGAATTCACTTAGTCGACCATCAAGTACACCTGCTACTCTGGTTTCATCTGCTTGTTCAGTTTAGTGATGACCATTGCTTAGGTGCAGGTTATGTTTTCTTTCTCATTCTTTCTTCAGGGACTGTTTCTTTTTTTTGATCTACTGCTAACTGTGCAACTATCTATCTATTGTTTCTTATTTTTCATTCTCTGGTGTTCTAAACGCAAAGAAAAAAAAAAAAAGTAAATCAACCATCGTCATCATTGTGTTGTGCGTTTGCTCATCTTGTCTTTTAAAAGACAGAAAAAAAGCCAAAACAGAATATTCGTCTGCTTAGCAGTATATTTTAAAGCCATTTATGTATATACAGGATGATCCTCGTAGAGACCATTCAAATATTTGTTGTTGTTTTTATTGTCTGTTGAATCTCTTTTTTTCGTGATAAAAAAAAAACAAACTTAAACATACATGTATGCGTACACGAATATGATAGGTATCATAATTTATCTTTTTTTTTTGTTCGTTTGATGCAAAGAAAAATCCAAAATTGAGCTTCATTTTTCAAATGAACGAATTGACTTGCCAAGTTTTGCATTAAATATTGTTGCGCATTTTCTTTGTTTTTTTTTCTGCCTAAAAACATTGTCTGCTTTGTGTATCAGGGATTTTGTTATCAAAACTCTGTTTCTTTTTTTTTTGTTTTTTCGTTGAAAAAATAATTGACTGTGTTGCGTTCTTCTTCTTTTTTTTTGTTTGTTGTTACAACAAGCAGTCTGATGATGTGCGCATCAAAAATTCTTTTGTACATGAATCTTTTTTTCCTAATAGTCACCTCATTGAGCAGTGCTGTTTTAAATTGATTTTGTTTTGTCTTTAAAATATGTGTGAAGTCGAATTATATCTATCCATTTGGTATGTGTGCGCGTGCGTACGTGTGTGTGTGACTTTTCTTCTCTACAGAACAGTATCATTTTTATGATTTGCTCTATTCACAAATGAATGAGCATCTGTTTTTCTTTTTTCTTGACTATTGAACATAGCCGTCTTTTTTTTTTTGTTTTGTTGGTTTATGTACGTATTGATTTATGATTTTTTTTTTTCTTACATGTGTCTCAATTTTCCAAAATTCATCATCGGTATTAATATAATCTATAATTTGATTTTTCGTTTGTCTTTGTATGTCACGGTGTTGATTATATTCTCCCTTGCGTTTTCGATTTAGTATGTGTTGTTCCCTTTTTCTTTTCTTTGTCTATGTTTGTAACGATTTTTTTTTCGAATAATAAGATAAATAAGAGATAATATGCATCAAGCTTTAGTTAACAATCATTATAGGCTTGAAAGGAAGAGTTTGAGGTAGCAGCATAACCAGGAAATTGTATGCGGTAAGGCAGAGCCCCATAATCTTGCGAAAAATCCGTGTAGATAGTGTTAATGATAGTAATTATTACGTTTTTCTTTTTTTTTCCCGGTCGTAGGGTGCCGCTCAGCCTAGTCTACCTTAATTACACTACTAGTCTAAGGGTATATATCATGAGCATTCGAGTAAATGAATCATTCACTGAACCGCTAGTTATTAGTATTTGAAAAAGTTGATTATCTATTTATAAGGAGGCTGACGGTAGAGACTGTTGAAAGTTATTTCCGTGTCATTAGTTTGATTTACGCAAAGTTAAAGAACATTCTTAATTGTCCAATCGTTTTTCGCTTGAATTTATTACCTTTGTATCGGTCATGATGAGAAGCAAAAAAAAGTCTACTTTGCTCTTAGTTGTTTGACGGATTGATGTTTTATTCGATTTTCGACCAGTGACCATAGGTAGATCTTATAGTCACTAAATACATTCTAAAGTTTGAACTAGATCGTGCGTATTCTTGCTAAAATATTTACATTTAAACGAAGCATTTGTTTTGAGTGATGTTTCGAAAGAAGGACGTTTCTGTGACCGACTGATATTTTGACATAGATATGGTTATTCTCATTTAAACTTTGTATTGTTGCTCATGATTATACGACTTATCTATCTAACAACGACAAAATGCTTATGAATCGTATTTTTGATGGATATCTTCACAAGTAGTCAACTGAAAAAACAAACACACAAGATTCTCAGAAGGTTTCGGCTATTCTTGCCTTGGGGCGAAAGAATTTGCTCAAAGACAGGAGTATTCTTCTTCTATATCTAGATTCTCAGCATAACTGAACAAATAAAGATTAAAAAATCAAACTAAAAGAGACTTTTTTGGTATTCATCTTGATTGATAAAAATCGATCAAGCGAAAAGTGATTCAATAATATGTAATTTCGACAGCTATATATATATAATACTTCAATAAAAATTGTTAGAATTGTATTGAATCATACTTCAGTGTATCACCTTAGGTCATTCTTCGATTATTTTTATTTTAAAAAAAAAAAATCTGACGAAATTAATTATATACGAATTTATTGTTCGGTAGAATCATTAGTTTGATTTATTTTCATAGCTTCACGCCATTGTTTAGCTAATTCAGGATTTTCTTGTTCCCATTTAGCTGAAGTATTAAGTGTTAGCCAATCACTTTTATTAATTGTTTGTCGAAGTTGTGATACAAGATCATCTAATCCGTTTTCTGTTGTTGTTGTTGTTGTTGCTATTGTGTTTGATGGAATGTTATTCGAATTATTCGTACTTGACATTTTCTAAAAGACAATCATACTCATCATTTTTTCTTTCTCGTTTCTATTAAACTAAAAAAAAAGTTGTATATTGATGATAATATATATAAGAAAACATAAGATGACTAAAAGTACGTAAAATAAGATAGAACAGTAAGAGTATTTATGGATTAATTGTTGTGCCTAATAATTTCAAAAATTCTGCAAGCCATTTTGGATGACCAGGCCAAGCTGGTGATGTAACAAGATTTCCATCGACGACTGCTTCGGTTGGTTCAACATCGACATAATTTGCACCAGCTAATTGAAGATCAGGTCCAAGAGACTTATATGCTGTAACTTTACGACCTGTAACAACACCAGCTGCAGCAAGCACTTGAAGACCATGACAAATACTTGCAATAGGTTTTTTATTGTTGTCAAATTCACGTACAATATCACGAACTCGTTTATCTAATCGAATATATTCAGGTGCACGTCCACCAGGTATTACTAATGCATCGTAATCTTTAGCTTTAACTGATGAAAATGTTGCCGTCAATGTAAAATTGTGACCACGTTTTTCTGTATATGTTTGTTCTTGTTCAAAATCATGTACAGCAGTTGCAACTGTTTCGTTAGCTTTTTTATCTGGACATACAACATCAACTTGATGACCAACCATAAGCAAAGCTTGATAAGGTACCATTACTTCATAATCTTCGACAAAATCACCAACAAGCATCAAAATTTTTTTCGGTGCCATTATCTATCTAGAAATATTCAAATAGATTTACACAACGTTAACTAAAAACGAACTGTACAAAATATAGTATCTCGACAGCAATAACCTAAGAACACAAACCATTTACCAAGTACTCATATCTCATTACGCTTTATATAATGCGTATAATGTCAACTGAAAAGTTATTAATCATTTGGAGAATCCCATCATTACAACGTGATGTGATATTATCAATTGCTAGTAAAATAGTAATTATTCTAGAAGTGTCTTTTAAAAATAGAAATTCTTTCGAAGCTAATTTTTAATGTAAATTCTTTCTATGATGAACTTTAACTATAAAGAATCTGTGATTAAAGTAGAATGATAAACTTGATTTTTACTGATAAAAAAAAAACAAAGAATTGTTGTTGCTGTTCTTATTTGATTATGTTAGTTTTTCGTTCGGAATGACAAAAAAATTTTGGAACAACAAAAGAACATGAAAAACCAATCGTTCATCATTACGCCTATGGACGGACAACATTAGAAAGACGAACAAAAAAAAGAAAAAGACAGTTTATGCCGATTTCTCTTTGGTAGTTGTTTCTTGTTCGCCTGTTGTTGTTGTTGAAACAGATTCATCATTAGGTGTCTTTGATTCTTGTTCGTTTGCATTACTTGTACCATTTTCAGTTGTCATTGAAGGTGGTTTTTCATCATCTAAATCTTCATTTTCTTCTTCTTCATCTGAACCATCACCCATATCCATACCGGGCATACCTCCCATTCCCATTCCACCCATTCCCATTCCTCCCATTCCTCCCATTCCACCCATACCTTAAACAATAATTAATTAATAATGGAATAATAAAATATAGTTTTTTTTTTACCTCCAGAAAACATATCTTGAAAGTTACCAGCCGGTCCAGCTTTTTCATCGTCACTTTCATCTTCATCTTTCCAATGATCAAAATCAGTTTGTAACCAATGTAAACGTGCTTTATCTTTTGTTAAACGTGGCCAAAAAGCATCTTTAGAATCTTTTTTCTTTAATAATAAACGCCAAAATTTTTGACCAATATTTTCATATTTGCTTGTTTCAGGATCAATTTTTCCGTACAAATTAATTTTAACGTCGTAAGTATTATTGTCTTTAGCATTCGATGATGTTGAATGACCTTGAAAAGACACGGATTCTTCTTCAAATTTAACATCAACTTTTTCTATGTCAGGCACAGCAATTGTTAATAAAACATGTTCACGTTGTTGAGCCCAAAGAACACGGGGGATTTGAGTTTGTTCAGGCATGATCCAATACTGACTAATGAGACAACAACAACAAACGATGCACTGTAATGCAATGAAATGATTGATGGGGGTCTTATATTTGTTTATTTTTTCTTCTGTAATGAAAATCGATTGTGGCGACCTCATTTTCAATATTGTTTGGTTCTTAAATTTTAATATTATTGTTTTAATTTTCTATACATTTTTTTCTATGTATAATAATAATGATTTAAATTTCATTTTAAAATTGATTCAAACGTCAGCGTGTCACATCAATGATTCGTTAGTTTTTTTTATTAGTTTGTTGATGGTTGATAATACAACGAATGTTTGATATGGAAAGCATCGGTTTTCATGCAATTGATGCACTATTGAGATTTGCACTTTTCTCAAAGTTTTTGTTTTCGCTCTAATAAATTTAGTTTAGTTGTGACTCTGATAACTTTGTTTCTAGTGGTCACTGATGACCTATAAAAACCATAGAATATTTAACTTTAGTCTTTAATTCCGATGACTTGGACTGAGATTTTCGTTGCTCGCACACATTTCTAGTCGATAAAGTGTCATATTTATCTGTATTCATTGAATATAAATTATACTTTTTTCAGATCTATAACTTAATAAAACTAACAAATATATTCACACAATGATTCGCGATAGTGATCAAGTAAGATAAAATTCATTGAATAACTCAATTTAAATATATATATATTTATATAAATACTAGGTATTGGGTATTTGTGCTAATATTCTTGGTGTAATTGTATTTTTACTAGTCGTTGCTTATCATTATGTTCAAGCAAGCAATCCACGTAATCAACGACATGCAAATGAATGAAATTACATTAAGATTGTATAACTTTTAACATGGGTTGTTTTACTTTGTAACTGTTACTTATTCTTTCTTTTTCTTTTTTTTTTGTCTTCAATTGTTATATTAGTTGGTTATCTTAGTTAACGTTGACGATCATGGGAAACATTTATATTCTATTCTTGTTTTGTTTTTTTTTTATTAAAGAAAAAAAAAATAAATTATTTGATAAAATGTACTTGGAACAACATAATTTTTTTTTTCTTTACTTTATCAATATAAATAGATCATTCTAGTTTGGTCGAGATAAATAAATATTTCATAGTAACTGTTTGTTTTACGAGGTAAGACAAGATAAGCAAAGTTCCTATAACATAATATCAATAGTAAAGATTACTAAAACATAGATGCACCCCCTGTTTATCATGAGCAAAACAGGCACCCCTTTTTCTTTATCAATGAACAATGTTCCTGGCTTCTATATATAACGTAACATTTCTGAAGACCTATCAGATATAGTTTTTCTTCCAAGCAAATACAACTTCACTACACAAAATACGATGCCGTGCCCTTGTGAAAGTAAGCAATTTAATTTTGATGTTCTCCATTTTCTTCATGTATGATGTTTTTCTCTAGCTGAAAAATGTGCATGTAAAGAAGAGTGTCTTAAAACAGGCCAATGCTCATGTGACGCCAGCTGTGAACTATGCCATCAAAGTAATAAGTTCTTCTACTAAATCTATTTATTATTATTATTATTATTATTTAATATCATCTAGAGAAGGCTTGTGAAAAAGAAGAATGCAAAACTGAGGGATGTAAATGTCCACCAGCAACATCTACAACTGATTAATAATCTTAAACATTAAAAGACATTTTTTTGAAAACATCATTATTATTATTTTTTTTTACAAATGTCTAAAATAAAACATGATGCCGACATAGAATTCTATGGTGTATTTTTTTTTTAGTAATCACTAATGCATCAGATCTATTTTCATCGTGAAATAATTCTATCTGAAAAGATTACAGTTCTCTTAATATGTACTAGTTGCATAAAAGCAAAGTTCTGTTTACAATGCTTTAAAGAGACCTAGTTATTTTCTCTTAGAAAGAAACTAAATCAGGTCATAGTCTCAAGTGTAATATATTAACAGACAAAAGATAAGACAAACGTAAAAGTATGCTTGGCTCGTCAAGATATCTAAAATTTTGAGCAAGTAACTAATTAAATATCATATCTTATGCTTACAAGATTTTCGCAGGATACCATATACGATGTACAGTCAATTTTTTAGGTAAAGCAATAAAATTCTAAATGAGTCCATTTTGTTTTTCTACTCCAATAGTGATAGTGTGAGTGAAAAGAAGAAGAACACTCACATCCACCCATGTAAAGATGGATCATATTCTCGTATGTCTAATTAAAATATTAAATCTATGAAGATGTTGACTGTGATGCCGTATGTTCATGTATTGATTGTTATTGTTTAACACGTAAATTGTAGTTTTTTTTAAATATTAATTGAATAAATTTCTTATGGAGAACATAAAAATTGTTCACCACATTCTTGATAATAAGCATCCCTCAAATAAAAATATTGAATCTTAATTTGAATATGATAATGGAAAAATGAATTCTCTTACCAAAGAATATGTTGTTCTCGTAAAAGATAATAAATAATAAAAATAGTCCAAAACATTGTTCCAATAAGAATTGAAAGAATTGCCCAACGAAGTGCATATCTTCCATAAATAGCAGCTAATTTAGGCCAATAGAGAATAGATGATGATCGTTTCATTTCATTAGCTTGCATAGAACGTATTAAACCAAAAATACCAGTTGGAAAAAAACATAGAACACCAATTATTGAAATATATAAATGATCTCGTACCATATTATGTGTATCAAAAAGTATATCATTATTATTTTGTTTTTCATCAAGTGTATTTTTATCAATTGATGATTGATTAAAATTTATTTCAATAGAATTTCTATGATGATGAGTTTTCTTTTTTGATTTCTTTGCATTAAATTTTTTTCCCGATCGATGATAATGAGATTTTCGAGTAGTTTTATATGAATGTTTTTTTCTATGATTTGATTTAGAAACATCAATCGAATGTATCATTTATAATATATTCTAAGTAAAACATGAATTTACAATCGACAAAACTTTCTAAGAATGCGCGTAATTTTTTTCCTAAAAAAAGCAACAAAAAGTTATTATAAGCAGCACATATTACGAACATGCACTTTCTCTTTCCACTATAATGAGATATCGTTTGAATGCTAGTGTTAGAATACGAAGTTCAAATCTGCCGTATCGAATTTTTGTTGCTTGAGCTGAATCGAGAGGAAAAAATCATTTACTTGTAGTTAATTAGATTTCTAGAGGATGATTCAGCAGCATTAAAAAAAATTTACTCCAAAACAAGAATTTATGAATGAGTTACAGCAATTTTTCAAAAACACAACGGTGCAAAAAGATTATTTTGTGTGATAGAGACTTTGTGAAAATGTTTTCAAGCCTTGAAAAATGGCTAGTTTCACTTTTACATATCTCAATGTAAGCATACATTAACAACAAGAAAATTGTTAAAAGTATACGTTCGAAGTATGTGTATAATAGATGCTTTGCTTTTACATCTAGAGCACATATTTATCTATGATTTCGTAGAGAGTTAAAAGCTGAATCAGTTAAGATGAAAATTAGTCTGTAAAATGAGAGACTCATTTATTCTGACACATCCGTTAAATGTTATTTATCATACATGTCAATATTGACATTCATGACATCACTTATTCATTCTTTTCTATGGCACCCCCGTTTTTTTTTGTTTCTATTCCAATTGTAGACACCCCCGTTTTTCTCTGTTTATGATCAATCGATATTTCTTTGTTCTATCAATGAACGTCTTTGTTTAATTTAACACATATATATATAGCGATATATTGAAGAATATTTCATATATATTATCTTCATCGATAGAACACAACATCTTTCGTATTAAATAGAATGCCGTGCTCTTGTCAAAGTAAATAATATCTTTATTGTACGTATATAATTTTTTTTTTTTTTCGGTTTGTCTAGTTGGAAAATGTTCATGCAAAGAAGATTGCACCAAAACAAATAGTTGTCCATGCGATTCAAATTGTCCATGTAATCGTTCTGGTGAGTTTGATTTTATTGCTTGATTCGTCATTTAACTTTTTCCTTTGTTCTATTGCAGAAAAAAAATGTGTCAATGAACGATGTAAATGTGAAAATTGTAAATGTCCAACAGGATCATGTAAATGTGTTGATTAATTGATAGACATAAGGACATCTTCTAAAATTAAAGTAGTCAACATTTGTACTTTTTGGTTTTTCTTCATGTTATACTATAGAAATAAAAATAAAAACTAAAATTATTTCACATTTCAATATATTATCATATTGATGCTTGTGTTAGATTGATAAATCTGTTTCAAGGATTTTTTTTTCTCGATTATGATTAGAAATGTATCTAATGTATGGGATTAATATGTCTAAAAGATTATTGAGTTTTCAATTATATTTTTTTGTTGTAAAATGTTCTTATCATAGAAAAGGTTTGTCTATGATTCATAATTTTGATTGATGGAACTGTATTTATGAAAATTGATTTCTCATTCTTGATAATTACTTGATATGCATCTGTATTAATCAGATAAAACGCATGCTCGATTATCTTAGCATTTGAAAAACACTACTAAGTCACTTTTTTTTGTTTATTGAGATCAAAACTTCCCGCGTGATCAACAATAAATCACGATCAATTATTATAGATAAATCACCTGATGAAACTACTTATTACCGAAATTATTTAACAAAGAATATTTATATTAGCCAGAAAAAAAACAATATTTTTCTCTTCAATAGTTATTGACTTATATTGGTGGGCTTCTATGACTACAATGAAGAACGCATAAATTCATGCACATGTGTCGTATTTGAGGACAGAAATGAAATACAAAAAGAGGCAAAACAGTTCTCAGAAGTGTTTCCGTGTGGCAAGAAATGTCTTCGACAGATTAGTCGCTTCTCAGTCGGAATCATGTGCATCATATAAACTCTAATCAATTATGAGAACCCTGAAAAGAGTTTGCACATCCGTAGCGTATTGCAACAAAGATATGTCCCAGGCAAAATTAGTTTTAGTAGGCGCGAAACAGTGAGATTTTTTTATTGTTTGTTGATCTGACTATCAATAGAAAAAGAAATAATTATTCGTTTACATAAACTGTAAATAAAAAAGCAGAACATTCATTTTCATGTATGTAATCATATCATAAGTACAGTGATGACTTCTCATTCAACATCAGAAGTTGAATCTCGAGAACAATTTTATGAACAAGCAAGTAAACATCTTAAATCTTTAAATAGTAGATTTAGAGAAAAGATAGTACCCATACGACCCATGAATGAAAAGATTATTCTTCGTCGCCTTACAAATAAATGTTCAACAGATTTCGATTAACGTTTTATATCTTGGTGTTACATTTCTTTTGTCGTACAAAATATTGACTTGAATATTTTACTATGTGATGCAAAAATTGATTAACCGATATTAGTATATAAAGCGATGAAAGATGGTTAGAAACGTACTCATGTTGAAACCATAGCTTCTCGAAAGAAATACTTTTTCAAATAATATACAGCTACTTAATGATTAAGTAGCTGATTGTTCTGTAAAAACTTTTCGCTTATATCAGTACTTCATGTAACTAGTTATTGAAAATTTATCGCGATTTAAACATTATCATAGCTGTTTAAAAGAGATATTTAGAAAAAAATGCATACAGCTATTATATGATTTAAATACCTAATTCACTTATAACAAAATTTCGTATTGGACTTCTTTTTGTAATTAGCAATTGAAAGTCTAACGCTATATAAATATCATCGTACCTATTTAAGCATTTTCATACATATCTTAATCAATTGGATAACTTATTATCAATAAGTAAAAGACGTATTCAATGCTTGAAATGATCCTTGCTCGAAATAAAACAATTAGAATGAATCAGTACCTGAGTATTTATTAAAAAACCTACGCTTATTTCTTTAGTGTCGTTAGAAATTAAATGGTTATTAGTTGACGAATTTTCTTTTTTTTAGCCCTTGCTTGAAATATATCAGTTAGAATAAAGGAGTTGCTGAATATTTCATTAAATAGCTACACTTTTTTTTGTTCAGTATCATAAGAGATTGAAAAGTTATTCATCGACAAATTTTCTTTTTTTTCCGCCCAAACGACTGCTGCATGATGCGATAAATGCCTAGACAGTTTATCGATGAATTATAAGAAGTATAATCGATATCCTTTAAAAATCTTTATAATACTTTGTCTTTCGTGTCGAAAAAGAAAATATTACAAAAACCAATATTATCAATATTGCCAGCAAGTTCATTTTTGAACATTTAAACATGTATCTTTTACATTAAAATTCTAAACATATAGAATAAACAGAACCATACCCTTGAAGTATATGAACATAGATGTGAAAAAGGATTGAAATAAATATAACCCTAATCCTCCTCCTTTTTTTGGTCGGGCAGGTGTTTTTTTTGCCAGCGTAACTAGAATAGCTGTTTTTTGATTGAATGATCAAAGTGTAGATGTACATATTGTGCTATTTATCAAGAAGAGAACTCTATCAATCCATAGCAACATATTTCAGGCATACTATTGATTAATTATTGAATCATCTATGTGATTCATTGTATGCTATCCGCTATTCTTACAGTAGTCATATATAAATGACTTTCCGAGAGATTAATATTTATCACAGTTTTTGTTGATAGCATTTTATATTGAATCGTAAGAAAGACAATGTCCACATAAATCTATTTATCGAGTTTTCTGTGAATAAACATCTTGTTACTAAAGATCAAAATCAAAACAAATAGTTGATATAAAAAATTCTACGACAATAAATTATTAAAAGAGTGAAAAAATATCAATAACTTCATTGAAAGACTATAACTGACTTCTATTCAAATAATATATATTGTCTAATCTTTCGAATTTCTCGCCTTTCAAAACTTAATCAGATTTCAACAGACTATACTGACGAATTCTAAAAATTCCTAAAATCAATTAAATTTTAATAGAATACAGTGGCAGACTCTACATCTTCCTAAACTTAGTTAAATTTCAATTAAAGTTGAATATAACTTAATTTAAATTTATAGGATCAGCTATTTATTTTTATGCTTTTTAACTTTTTTTTAAAATTTCAAGTCTTTTAATAGCTTTGTTTAATTTTGCCTGACACAGATATTTGCATTTTTCGATATCTATTAAATTAATATAGTGGTCTTCTCAGAAATATTGATTTTCGAATTTCGACTTAAAAATTTGCACAGAAACACGCTTGTACCATAACTGTATCACAGAATAGAAACAACTGAGAGGTATGAAAGTATCACAAAAAACTATTCTCGTTAAGACTTTCTCGAAGCAAAGTTTCAAGTCGAAATTCGAAATAAATTTTCATAATGTTGCTGAGTGAACCGTGGTATTCAATATTCATTAGGATTTACGCGAAATGCAAAGTTTCGACTCAAAAGCGATTGGGAGAGCTCCCTCACGAACTTCATAACATTTTACATTACGTTATATGACAGATGAAAGTTTTTCCAAATTTAAATCTTTATTTTTGTTTTCAGCATTTTATCATTCAATAAAAGACGACGATCTCTATTTATTCAACACGGTCGCAAAAGGAAAAAAAGAAGAAGAAGCTATTATACAGCGTTATCTAGGCATTACAGATATTGCTAAATAATCACTAGATTTTCTCGCACCTATTTGTGGATATGAGAAAATGCCTTTAGTTTCACTTGAAGAAGTTGTTGAAAAATTCGTTGATCTATTACCCACTATACAGAGTCACGCTTATATTGCCAAACAAAAACGTAAGAAACCAGCTGATGGATTGTCTCAAGATGAGTCAGCCTCAATTATGCTCTATACAATGGGATGGGAACCACTTGACGAATGTCTTTACTTCGTTCTAAATGATATATTACGTTCAGCCGATCGACAAAAACTTAAACCATGGTTTCTTTATTTGAGACTTTTTCTCAGCGGACTTCTTCGTCTTCCATTGATTCGTGATGCTGTACAGAGAGGTATCAAAATGGGAGAGACAATAATATGATGAAGATTTTCAATCGTGTACTACCGTCTTGAATATCTTACAATGTGAACAATTTTTTGGATAAAACAGGCACTCGAACTATGTTTACAATTCAATGTGTATCAGGCAGAGATATTCGTATTTTTTATCAGAAGATGAAGTACTTTTACTTGCTGCGAGATTATCTTGATCAAAGTAATTTACAATTAATCAATCTCAAAGAGAGCAACCTTCACCATTTCCACTTTTGCAACCAGTACCATTGATTTCTTCTTCGAATAATTCAACCACTTCTAGTAAGGTCGAATAAACTACATCAAAGTAGTAGGAGATTGATAGATCATAGTTAAATAGTTCTTGTGACTTCAGTGAATCTCGTTCTATTCGAATTACGACTGAATAATGTTATAGATGTTTTTAATCGAGTTGGTATGTAAAACTAAAATTATATCGTTTTTTAATATCTAGCAAATATGTTATTTATATGAAGATTTTTCATCTATTTTAAACTTTTCTTGTTTTTTTTCTGTTCTATTTGAGTAGATAGCTTTTTATTATTACAAAATTTGGCATTCATTACGTATATCATAGAAAAATGAGAAATAACTCTTAGATGAATTTAACTATAGTATAGAAAACTTACAGAATAAAACGAAAAATTTTTGAACGTTAACATCTTCCATAGTTATTTTTCCTATTGATACGCAAATAGGACGTAATTATTCCTTTTTTCAAACAACGCAATATTTAATATTGAAAAATGATTCAAATAGAATAAAACAAAAGAAAAATGATTCATAAATGTATAGCTACATGGATAAGTAAACATCAGTTTGAACATAAACACAGATAGAACTTGCTGAAAGTTGTTTACAAAAACTGACAAACGACAAGAATAAAGATTAAATCGAGTTCATCATATATAAAGTGGAGGCATTTATATCTGTTGTGTTGACTATAAAAATATCTCGAAAAATATTTTTCGATCTATATCAACAATTATTGCTATACAGAGCACTTAGTTATCATTAGACTTTAGTCGATGTTACACAGAAAACTTTATGTCATCCTATACATTACTTATGATGATGGAATGAAATTAATTCTTGCATGATAAATAAACATTTTTACGATCAAAAAATATTTACAGTAACTTTTGTTGCTTTGATGAAAAGGATAGATTCAAAAATTTTTACTATCTACATGAAAGCATCGCTTCGATCTGTTTATAAAATTGATGAATGAAAACAATTTACGCGTCTCTGCTCAGAACATTTTTCATTTCAAAGTTGATTATTCTGAGCCAGATAGCTGAATGTAACAATTGTGATGAGTGAATATAAGACATCGACAACTTTCGTTAAGAATTCATCGTAACTATTGCTTCATATATAGAGTCGGTTGTTTCAAAAAACAAAAACAAAATCTCCAGAAACAAGTCGAACATCAGAAACATTTCTCTCAAGCAGTTTAGCGATTAAACCTGTCATTGATTCTGTACAACCAAAACCTTTAGAAACGCTATCAACATCACAACCAGCAACTATGAAAGTGTCACCATCGCAGTACCGAAACCCCGAACTCGAGAATACGGTAAATGATATAGTTTTTATTTTCTCTGTTGTAAAATAGGGCAAAATTTTATTATTTTGCATTGCGTAAGTTGAGACTGACCCATATACAGTGCGCGCCAATTTATTTTCCTTCTTTGTTTTTCTTCATTAAAACTATTACAATGTGTTTGGTTTTTGATAATTGGTATACAGCGAGCAAATCTAGACAGCACTGCCTTGGATAATATGTTAATCATAAATAATAACTAGAGATCAGAGAAGAAAAAGTATATAAGAAAAAAATGATATATTTTTCTACTACAGGTTAACCTAAAAGTTACACAGGACATCTTTGCGATTTTCTCAACAAATTTGGGTTGTTCATAACTAAAACTTCCAGGGTAGACTGAATAACAAAATATGCATCCGTGGTATCAATATAAGATCAAACAAGAATAGTTTGAAAGATTCATAAAAAAAAAAAAGGAGGTTTGCCGCTTGTTTTGATCAAGATGGTATAGCGGTTTTTTCAGAACTTGTGCAAGATTAAAATTTATTATTGAAGTCAAAGTTTTTCCTATCAATATAAACTATGAGCGCTTCATTATCAGTGGTAAAAATATCAGTTCTTCTGGGTCGTAATATGGTGAAAATACTCATTTTTCTTCTCGATATAGTAACTTGTAGGTTACCATATAATAAAAAGCTGCACGATCTTTTTTCTGATATATTTGTTCTTCTCTGAGCTATAGTTATTATGGTATGATTAACATACCATGCGATGCAGTGATGTATGAACTTTCTCGCTGTATACCGATTGGTAAAAAACAAACACATTCTAATAGTTTTAATGAAGAAAAGGAAAGGGGGGAAAAATCAATTGACATCCACTGTATAATTAACTACTTTGTTCGTTAATTGAGAAAAAATGAACTTTTATTTTTGTATATTTGTAATCGGTTTCAGCTTTTCTGTATCTACGGTAATATTAACCTTGCCAAATCTCTAGCATTGAGTTGTGATAGTGACTAAAAAATGAATTATTTGATGCACTGCTCAAAAAACGATATCTACTTCTAGGTTCCATTCGCATTTAGAGTAGTCGTAACATTGGACCCTAAAGTTATAATCCGTTTTGAAACTGTCAAAATTTCTCACTTGGAGATATAGAACGAATTAGAAAACCTGGTCCAAGCAGCAAAATTCGTGATTCACATATGTCATTTTCTTAATGATAATAACGTTAATGTTTGGAAAGAGCTCTTGGTCTACGTGAGTATCAGTCTTAGCCTGTAACTAACAGAAATAATTCCAATGCTATTTATACAAAGTTTCAGATCGTACATCTAATATCAACCATAGCAGCAAATGAAGTAAGCCCAATGATTTACTAATATGAGTAGGAATCTCCGCATTTTTCACTACTACCTATAGCATGATGCGAAGAAAAGTGCTCAAAATTCTTTCTAGATCTCTATCTAAGTCTATAAGGAAGGAAGGAGGACGATGCTGATTTGCTATCAAATCAGGCTTAGAGAATTTTACACCAGCAAGGCATCTCTCTTGTCTTATTTAAACGATTTATGAGTTCCATCCATATTCTTCGTAACTTGTACATAGTTCCTGCATTTATGGACTAATGTTGCAGGTGACTTTAATAGATGAAAGTGTTCTGCTTTTACGGCATAGCTGTGTTTCAATTATTTAAGTCTCTATTATAACTGTTTATTTACTCGAGACAATTTGCTTCTCAGTATTCAGTTTGTATCTTTTACTCTCATGATTTTGACCAACATTACCCTTCTACGAGTGTAAGATGCCAATAAAATAGTTAATCGTATAAGTCACACGCCATCCTGATACGAGATGCATATTTACATAGTATGAATTTCTTTTTCATACAAAGGCACAGTAATTTGAATGAGACCTTGAGATATGTATCTTTACAGCTGTGCATCAATACTTTCATTTCTTCATAGACTAATGTCAAATCTCAGCTGAATTTTTCCTGTATTCATAGAGATGCATCACACTTGCTTTAACAATGCTAGAACTTATAGGAGGCATACATTATCGATTAGATCATGAGACTGTCTCGATGCGATATATTACGATTCAATAAATTTGAATAAGAATCTCGATACAATTAGCAAAGAATTCACAATTCGTTTTTCGAGACTTCTTCATCGAGCATTCACCGAGTGCAATTTACACAGCGTAGAGTACGTAGGGAACAAACTAGTTCATAAACTACCACATTCTAATGGTATTATTGTCGTAAAAAGAAAAAGTCGAAACGGAAATTGATGAAGTTGAAGCATATTCTTCCCCAACTCTGTCACTATAGTTTGGAGACATGTTAAGAAGTACGTAACTCGCGTTAGTACTATTTCAACATTTTTTAATACGAAATTAATAGATATCCTTTCATTCCTTGATATTAACAACATATTTTCCGATCAGATATTCTAAATAGACATGAAAAGTCAAAATATTAACTAGAGATAGAGGTTGAAAAGTTATACTATTGATTTGATGCATTGCGAAAGACATTTGCCTAGTCTCGGTATTCCTTATTTAATATAGAAACTCACTTCACTCAATCTCGAATATAATAAGATTCAAGCTTCAGGCGCACAATGCCTTTGTAATGCATTACGACAAAATAAGGTGAGAAAAATATATCTTTTTCTATCTATTACTGATCATTTCATATTTGACATAGACACTTGCTATGCTAAGTTTGTTTCATAATCAAATTAGAGATCAAGGGACATAATATTTGAGTGATGCATTAAAAGACAGAACATGGTGAAAGAAATAACTTCAACTATTTCATCTTAATCATTCTTATTTGTCATAGACACTCACCAAACTCAGCCTCAATAACAATTTAATTGAAGCTGAAGGTGGAAACTACCTAAGTGAATTGAAGAATAGAGACCCGTATTTGTTCGTAATGTGGTGAAAATGCTTTATTATGTGTGATAAAACTAACATTAATGATATCTCCTTTTCTTCCTCGAAATTTTTGCTTTTTCGTTTTTGGTTTTTTCTGGCCACTTTATAGTCTCAAGTAGTATCTATTCTACTGAGTATATTTTGTGACTCAACAATTGTTTTTAAAGGTTGAAAAATTCGAGAAGAAGTCCAATTTACATAACGAAAATAGCTAAAGCCGTATATTATTTTGCGTTTCCCTCAAAATCAAATTTTTAACAGAAAAAGTACTGTTTCGGCCCCGTTTCTCTGACATGGTAAGAGGGATCGAGCTGAAAATTTTTTCACATATTCTAGTCACTATTTGAAGTGGCTGTTTTTTTCTTTTCAAGAACTGTTGCTCTGGTGATGTTTGGAAGCTTTCACAAAATTTGCTATAATAATAAAAGCAAGAGTTTTTTTAGGATAGGCTCGGTATTTTGACTTTTTTTATTGAAATGGCAATAGATAGAAAGAAACTAAAACAAAATACCTATCTCAAACAGTGTCTAGTACCTGTAAAAAAAATTTCAGTTCAATCGAACATGCCTTCTTGAAGAAACGGGGGCGAAAACTAGGGGTCCTTTTTCACTATTGTGACCTTATTATCTCATAGAAGACATCATTCAAGAATAGTGAGTCTATGACAACTTTTCTTGTACTCATCTACATCTACCTGCCATGAAACTTTCAACAATTTCTGATGAGCCGCTCTTAAGAAACTCCGGAAATGGGGAGGGGGTGATGGTACAATCGTCACGTATGTTCTAGTTTGATAATTGTTATATGTGGGCATTCTTTTCGCTCTGCAATTTATCTCGTTGTCTTGTTGTTCGCACCTATTTTTTGATGTTGATATGTTTTCGTTTTTGATTAGTTACCTTCACTTCTTCTTCATATTTCAGTCTTCACTCAGAAATATATGGATTTACTTTTACTCTTCTTCTTCTCTCATATTCTCTGCTCTCTATTGCTTGTAACCTTATCTTTCTGCTTATTAAATATATCCTTGGATCTTCATCCATATTAAATTCTGATTTTTATTTTGGTCATTTGCCATCATTATCATTGTGGCACCTTCTATAGTTGCGTCACTACACAGCACTGTACACACGGCGTAACATGGCGGTTGGTGGGTGTGGGTGGGTACGGATACTAGATTTCATTCACACCTACACCCTTCATAGCATAAAGAAAAGTTATCTGATATCAATATCAATGATAGTATCAAAATCTGCAAACTTTCAAGTAAAAATCCTCCAAGAATCTTTCAACTAGAGACCATTTCCTTTATACCTTT
>CAJNSZ010000955.1:0-41847 GCA_905329745.1 Rotaria sp. Silwood2 | reverse complement strand
CCCACACCCACACCGACACCCACACCCACACCCATGCCCACACCCACATGGACCATCTCTTAAAAATACATCCATCAAGCATAAAGCTTTATAAGACTTTAAACAAATCAGATTAAGTGAACTAGTAGGAAAGAAATGCAAAAATTCAGGGAAAGGCAAAACTTATAAACTCAAAATTCTGTAAATAGTTCTAAGTGTGTCTAGGCATGATAGTAGAATTGCTTCGGTAAAAATTCGAGAGATCCGAACGAGAAAAAAGCTATTATAATGCTCTGTGTATAATTTTGCTTAGCAATAGTATTACATTACAATGCGTTGAAATTATTTTTTTCGGGTGACTCTTAATATATCAAATGTAGTACTGAAGCATGTCTTAACTAACCATATCGCAGATTCATCTCAAAATTTCACATCAAGTGAGCTAAACAATTGTTAACAGATTCTTTTGATAGGAACTGATCTATGTGAGTAATTCTTCGGAGCAATATTGAACTATTTCAAAAAATTTTGATATATTACTGGACATTTGACGTCGAAAACAAGACAATGTGGCTTTTGTTGCCAGAAACAAAAGTTTTTAAATAGTTTATTTCTGAGAAATATTTTCAAGGATCAATTCATTTTAAAGGGCATGAGTGTTGGGTAAGAGTCGATCAATACCAACATCCCCACTCCCACCAACACGCACATCCACACACACCGATACCCATACCGATATCCACACTCACACTTACGACGTTAGTTCAGAAAAAGAATGACATGAGCAAACCATTTCCCTTCTTATTTCTTTACATTGTTAGAACGTGACATTTTTATCACCTGCTCTTTTCTCATTTTCTATATTTTAAAGAGAAAAGGATGCGTTATATGAAGCACCCTGCTGCTTTTACACATCTTGCATGACAAGATAATCTTCAGGTGTAGAGAACGAAGGGTCTAGATCACTACGACGAGCTGTCGATCGATAGTTTGGCCATTTCTGGATCTCTTCATAGAACACTTTTCCTGGACAAGCAGTGTTATTGAGATCTCTGCAAATATCAACGGCAAACTATTAAATGTATGTGTGTTTATGAATAAAGAAAGGGATTTTAATACTTATGTCCTCGAAGAAGATAATCGCTTTTGATATAGCCTCTTGAAACACCACATTTGATCAACTGTTTGACGGCGTTCAAGGCTGCATCATTTGGTAAACGATTAGTATAATCACCAACGACCGAAATGCCTAGAATGTACTATGGTGTAAAAAAAAATGAGAGAAATGCAATCTATTGATACCGATTGATTTCGAGTTGTAATTTAAAGTCTGGGCACCGACTTGCTGCCATCCTCGACCTTCCTATACATTACCATCTTCACCCACCAGAAAATTGTATCCAATGTCATCCCATTCTAGAAGAGGCAGCATATAAAAGTCAACTTGTTTCACATGTGGCTCGCTCACTCACTTTGTGAATCCATATGATAATTTTGAATTCTCTTCATTCTAGCCATACATTCTGCCTTGGTTGTACAATTAGCGGCTGTGGTGTGATGAATGACGATAATAGATACAGGCGTCGTTAACTTAACATTAACGGTAGCTGATCGAGCTCCCCATTCAGCACGACTAATTATGTTGGGACAAGCTATTTCAATAGATAAGAACATGTGAGAAATTTGAACATTTAGTACCTTTGTAATAGTTTTACCAGTTAACGTGCCCGAGAAACAACATTTAATGTCAATCGGTTTGCTTTCACATAAGTTCGACACATAAAGTGCATTGGGACAGTCTGACGTTTTGATACATTGGCCAGTCTTGCCATATGTCGGATGTGTGTATGATTCACATGAATCACCTTTAACAAAAGAAAATTCATCATTCTACGTAGTAGTAGAACTTTTCAATTTGTGTTTGTGTAACCTGCTATTGGTTTGCAAAGAAGAGTGACAACAAGAAACAAAAGCAGCATCATTTCGTTCTTATTTTATCGAACCGATTGAGTGAATGGCTGAATACTTGCTTCATATAAAAGTCGAATGCGATAGCTCTAAAGATCAGAAAATTGAAATAGGCTTATACGCTGAATATATGAAATTCGATAGTCAAAATTTTGATGAAATCATTATTAACATCAATTGCGCTCTAAGTCATCCAGTTCTGAAATCATTTTTTAAACGAAATTCGCACGCAAGTCAAATCAATATACCTTTACATGGCTTGGGTGTGGGTGTGGGGTTGGAATGTCACTTCATTAAGACCCACAGTCACACCCTACACCCACACCCACTCACATCCGCACGCACACCCACACTCATACCCACACCCACACCCATTCTGATGATTCTTTTACAAAAACAAGTGTAAGTACAAAGAAATATTTGCAGTTTCATTTTATTATAACCATACGAAAAGGGAATCTTCATCTATCGTGTTAGGAACTTCCGTTCGAAAAGAACGAGTATTTGAATTCTGCATATCACGCAATTGTTTCTCATAAAGTTTACCACAATTATATTCACCACTAATAGTAAGAAAATATAATTTCGAAAGACCGTTGATAAGTATGTGTGACATTTCAGTGACTTGCCAGTTAATAATCTCTAGTTCTATAACTTGCAAGTGAGATAGTCGCTCGACGATTAACACATTCGAGGCGATGTGGCCCACCGGTGGACCACGCTACACAGGATTGGTAAAAATATCATTCCAGGGAGTAACACTATTATTTCAAATAGCTAACACAACTAATTTTATACCAAATGAAACTCCATTTAGCGCGCTTTAAACTGGTATAAAATTAGTTGTAATAGCTATTTGAAATGATAGTGATACTCCCTTGAATAATACTTTTACCCACACTATANCCAGGTAAAAAAAGCCAGAAAGAGAAAGAATGAGATGAATTAAAGAGTGACATAGGGTACCAATGTAAGAAGCTAAATCTATTCCATAAACTCGAGTCAGTTGAAGGTAAAAAGTAACATTCACATGATTGAAGATTCATAGGAAAGAGAAACCGAGAGATGTTCCTCGCCGATGTTCGCTCATCGTTATCGTCACTATTGTCCAAACATCTACCAAAAACTATTTGTCGAGAATGTCCCAATGCTTGAGAGAACCATAGATTGAGAAAACATTCGTTATCTATAACACACGATCACCAGCAACAACAGGCAAGGGACACACACAGAATATCTGACAGTTGATCAATATGCAAAAAGATCTGATGTAATACCTCGCACGAAAATTCCTTCATTTGCCTTCGACTGTTTGTTCATTCAATACAATCTTGTCTAATGAACATTAACACAAATATATATATAATGACATTTTATTTGTTGATATTCTGTCGACATTGTACGCCCGTTGCTCCTCCGGCCATTCACTCAACAATGGACGTCGACACAACACTATAAGTGAGCATTGTTTAAAATGTTATTCGGAACAGCATGCCCACCGCGAGAACAGATTAGCTGAATTATAGTGGATACTGAAATTCTACAAGTAATAGTAGAAAAAACTAACCTAGGCGTATAATTGATTTTTTGTTCACTAGACTGAAAGGTTAGAGTCTGTGAATGGTAAAAAAAGATTGAATAAGAAACACAACATAGAACTTCATTTTAAGAGAATCTTTGACAACAATCTTGTTCGATGCGAATGATTTATTATCTGTTAGTAGCCTTGTCCAAGTACTTGATTTTTGACAAAATATCGATCTTCAGTTAGATGAATAGTTTGTCTTGTCGATGTTTCCAGAAGAACTCTTAAATATTGATAGTCTGATAAAAAATAAAACAATGAGAAAGTTAAATACTCAAATCACCATCTCACATTGAGAACCATAACCAAGCAGTCACTGGGATGAGGGTGTGGGTGTGCCGTAGATGACGAGACGATGAACATCTACACCCAAAAACGACAAAATTGTATAGCTGTTATAAATCTTCGTAGACTTAGTACACAAACTATGCTCAATTGATCATTGAATCAGTATCAAAAGATGTATTTCAAAGAGCACTGCAGATTTAGACATATCACTGCCGAGTAGGTTCTTATTTTGTCGGTCGAATTAGTATAGATAAGTAGAGATTTTGCTGAACCAAATTTTCATCTCACAGCAAGTGAGAGTTTTATTCGTTTTTCTAATTCAAATGAAAGTGTGGTCAAGTCGAACTCCGTCATTCTAAGTTAATCTTGTTAGAAATGAAAAAAAGATGATTTGTCAATAGGTCTTATCAGCCATCTGATATTTGTCCTCATGGAAACACTATAATAATACAAAAGAAGAAAGCATTAAATACTATCATGAACATTGTGCTATTATACATGAACAAGATATATATAAAGATTGTCCGTTTCCATTAAATCATCGTCATTTCTCATAAAATAAGAACAAAAACAACATAATTTTGTCTTTTTTTTTTTGTTATTTTTTTTTCTCAGCAGTTAAGTTTCTTTTTCTTATTGTATTTCATATTTAAGCGTTTTTGGTATTAAACGGATGTATATATATAGTATTTGTTCTTCACTATACAGACATATAATCGAATTAAAGTAATGTTATTTAGATTAAATACACGACTCAAAACAAAACAAAAAAACTGGTAGGAGACTTTTGACGTTGACAATCATATCAAATCGATGATCAATATGAAAGATTATATTTTTTTTAAATAATTTAGAGTAAGTAAATACAAAATGAGTAAGTCAGTAACAGATATTTCATCTGTTTTTGATTAGACATTAAAATCTGTTTGTGCAATATATATAAATCTATAAAAATGTTCGAAATAGAAAATAAAATAAATCTAAAAACTCAAGATGGGTATCTTTGATGCAACATCTCTCGCTCTTACAACAACAATTTTACAAGAAATAAATTTAGTTGTACTGACAATTTCTTCTTTGATTTATTTATTTACAATATTATTAAATAATACCCTTTGTTCAAATAGAATAAATTTCTTAACAATAAATGTTTGTTTATCAACAATAACTTATGCTATTTATTGGAGTTTATTCATAATGTTAACATTTTTACCAAATTATTTTCAAATGTCTAGTAAAGGTAATACTTGTACTGTTTTATGATACTTTCAAGTGGCAGTTAATAATCAAGTCATTTATTCTTATGCTATTGTTGCTATTAATCGATTTATTTCAATTCTTTATTATCGTAAACATTTTTTAGGTCATTAAAATCGATATTTCTTTGTATTACTTTGCAATGGATTATTGAATTTTTAGTGCCCATGCCACAAATATATCAAAATCATCTTGTAAGTTTACGTATTTTTTCTCAAATAAAACAACATATAAGCGACCATTTCTTAGTGACGGAGCCAGAAGAAGGCTTGGGGGATCAGCTTTTCTTGATGGCTTTAAGCATCTCTAAATACACACAAACAATGGAACTCCGCTCAAAAAGACACTAGAGGTCTTGCGAATGGTCTCTGCTCACTCTATAGATAAAGTCAGAGGATTGAGTTGATCCAACAAATTTTTTCTGGTTACGTCATCATTGTTTTCACTAAAAATTAGTGAATTAGTCAAAAATTCCTTCGATATTTTGTCAAGTAATTGCTTTGAAAAATTCTTTGTAAAAAATTTTTCAAGCAATCAGATTAAAACAAGAACGACAATAAAAGACCATTAAGAAAAGGAAACATCAATTTACATGGATTACTATCATCATAGTAGAGACAAAAAATGGCCATGTTTTATTTGACTATATACGGAGATCATATACCAGGGTAGAGAAATATACGATTTTAATAGCGAATCATGTCAAACATCAAGCTAAACACATTATGAACGTATTTATAGATTCTTTATTTTTCATTATATGTAAACTTCAGCAATTAATTATTTCAACAAATTAAATTGGCATTGATCATTTCAAAAGAAAAACTACTAAAAAATAATTGTCTTAGAAATTTAGTCGTATTCCTTAAAAAATTCCAGTGTGCTCAGAAGATAAAGAAAATCGTTGAATCTCGCAAAGGTGACATCAAAGTGCAAGTCAAAACGGTAACATCGTCAGTTAGGACTCTTTGCTTTGTATTTTAATAGTAAACTTACTCAAAACATTTTTCGTTTAGGAAAAGAAAGTTTTTTTCTGGATAAGACAAGATAGTTAAATTTAATGTCATGACAAGATTAATTGTCAATCCTAAGCAGCACATATGAAATTTAATACAAACATCAAAATGAAAAGAAAAAAAAAGAAACGATATTCTAAAATGAAAGACGATGAACTTATTTGAAAAATTCATCTTTATTTTGGAAAGTTTTTTCATGAATGTAATTATATAATCAATTAAAAATCTTTTTACATGATAAATCCAATAAAACTTAAAAATAATTTCAACGATTTTAGGTTTGTCTTGGTGCCGATCGTAGTATATTTATAAACAGTTATACATTCATAACACTTGTTCTATGTCCATTAATACTTATGTGTTCAAGTAATATAAGTGTTTTCATTTTGGCTGTAAGACCCCGTGTTCGAATAAATACAAATCAAAATCAAATTGAAACAATGAGCAGAGTTTTATGTCAAACTAACGCTCACATTCGAGTACAGACGAATTCATTTGAATTACTTGATGATAATCAAACTGAAGAAAGAATAGATAGAATTGATTTCAAACGTGTTTCGAAACGTGATATAAAAATTTTATTAAATATGGGATTAATGCTTGGAATATTTCTCCTTGGATGGACATCAGTTTATTTTTTACTGGTAATTGCTCCATCATCTCTTTCAAATCGATCTTTTCTTTTATATATTCTTGGTTCTTTTCCATCATATTCTCTTCTTTTAAATATCATTTTACTTTATCGTTATAATCATCCTTTAAGAAAACATATTATTATGAAATTTACAAATAAATATAGACAATTCGTTCAAATGCTCCAATGAACTCGATAGTTGCTTTTATTTATTTTTTTAACATGAATAACTTTAACTAAAATGAATATACTTTTTAAAATCTTTTCTGTTTATTTTTGTATTTGTAATTATTTTCTTAAATGAAAACTATTTTCGATCGAACACTACGGAACTTCAACGGTTATAGTTTCACTTAGCTGTGAAAGCACCGTAGCCTGTAGCTGTTTACACGCTGTAAAGATACTCTATTTGCTTTACATTATTAAAATGTTTATAATTCACAATTAGCTATACCGTATAATGGCACACTATCGACAGTTCTTACTGACACTTCTGGGGCACTTTCAAGCTGGAGGATGTGGGTGTGGGTGTTTATATTCTCTCCACTTACAGCCCCACCTCACACTCTACACTCCAAATATGGGTTTCTCTTGACTAAAAAACTTACTTTTTCATCCTTGCCTCGCCGTTTATCGCTTTCAGGTTGTCGAAAGTAGTGTCGCAAGTGTTTGCGAAGATACTTGCGTGATAATGCTTGTCAAACTCATTCATGGTCATTCTTTCGATTTCAGAAATGAAATGTTTATCGACTCTTTATTGCTCACGAATAGTTCCTCAACAGATCGAGGAATATTCACTTTTATTTGAACTAACTTTCGAATTCAATGTCAGTTTAAATATGTCTTTTATATGTTTTGATGTAATGAAATCATGGAAGATTTTATCTATAGTAGATTTCATTTTTTTTTTGAGAATCACAACTACTAGTAATATGGATTTCATCTATTGGGACTCAGAATCTGTTTTCTCTTCCACTAGCTGTTCATCATAATTTGAGTTACAAAAAAAAAGATATACGACAAAGTGCATCAGTTCAATTGAAACGCAAGTTTTTTGTACTTAATTGGAATAAGTCAGAAAGGAAAAATGACGCCTCTCTCGGTAACGTAAATACCCAATAATAGGGAAGCTAAAAAGATCTAATTAGACAAGAAAAAAAAATGTTGTCCGAGCGACGCTAAAAATTTTAGCTTTGTGAGGTACAATGAGTGTTTTTGAACGAACTGAAAAGCGAGTATAAAAATCGACTAAAAGTCGTTATTTTGATTCAAAAAAACGTTAAAATTCGATAAAGCTGTCTGCTTGGATAAGAATGAATAAAATCTTAGTATATAATTTGGTATATTACAACATAAAAAGTAAACAAATTTTCTAGTTGTTTATCCAAATATTGAATAAGATGTTAAAGAATAGGCGAAAAAAAATCATTCTGTAAGTTATACATTCATTCACTGTCAATTCGGATAAAAAAAATGCATCTTTGTTTTGATTGATAAAGTCTGTTAAATAAAGCACAACAATATGCCTATATATATATGTATATAGACAATCATGAGTGGAACAAAATAGATACATTAGATATAGATATCGTCAACCACGGAATATTCAAGTGCTCAATTGAATGATTTACTCGATGAAATTCTTATGATTATTTTTAACAAAATGCACAATACCGAAGTACTCTACTCCTTACTAGATGTTAATAAACGATGTAATCAATTGGTACATGATTCTTATTTTACAAATCGCTTGAATTTGCTACGATTTTTTACAGAGTCGTTTAATTATGCCAAAATCCTTATCAAGGTATTTTATTTATTCATTATCTGATACAATACTTGATCGATTTTGATTAAGAATTTTACCTGCAATTTATCATTAAGTCAAATGGCTTAATCTTGAATCGTTTTCAATGAAACGTATTCTTCGTGCTACAAATTATCCTAATTTATATGAACTTAGTTTATGTAATATTGAAGGGCAAAGTGTTATAGATCTTTTTTCTGGTAAGATATTTGACTTCGATTCTTTCAATGATAAATAATTACATTAAAATTATATGTCAACTGAATTCATCTGAATCAATTTATGATATCATGAATTAGATCATTCCACTTTTTAATAACTTTTTGAGCAGATAGATCTCCATGAGTAAAGCAAAAGTTGCCATAGACTCAAAATTACCAGATACTTTCTTGCAGAAGATATGAAGTCATAAAAGACCAAAAATGGCTAAAAGTTTGCATCTCACAAAGCTATACTTTATTTCGTGGAGCTTCAATTTTTATGGCAACTAGGATCAAATTGGGACGCGTGTGTTCCTTTCTTGCAAAATCATCGTTCCTAAAGCTCAACAAACAAAAATTGAAAGCACCGTCAAAACGCCTGACTTTTTGCAATGATACTAATTTTTTGAATGCTGCCAAATTTCGTAGGAACCACATTTTGAATAAAAAACAAATACGTATCCTGATTTGACCAAAGTATTCAGAACGAATTTGGCTCCGATTGGATATACTGTGTGCAAGAAAAGGAAAAAAACTTCATCTTTTTTATTCAAAATCTGATTTTGCGAAAAACGCAACTAAAGTAAAATTTTGTTTTTGTCACGTTGTGTCTTTTTTCTCTTTTTCTCATTTTAAATTATCATTAATTGCGCATCAAATATGGATATAAAGAGATTCTTCTGAGAAAAATTCATAGGATTAATCAACAAGAAAAAACTTACAAGTTTGCCACCTAAAAAAGCCTAAGCTTTTACTTCAAAATAAAGCTTCTACGAGCTTGACATAGTTTTGATTCTTACTCCACTTGATAGAAAACATTTCGATAGATCTTTAGAAATGCAAACCTTGAAATTGAAGAAAAAAGTTTTTGAATAAGGAAAGGAGAGAAATCCCGTTAAAACAATTTTCGATTTAAATTCATATTTATTTATCAATATCCATGAGAAGAAAGCTGCTCTCAAAGCGATCGTTTGAAATTGAACATAAACGATTACATATTAGAGAAAAATACTAAAATAAAAAGCCTCGATATTATCTTTAACTTGAATTTTAAATATAAATTTTTAGAAAAGAAAATTTAGAAAAAATGGATGATGATAATTGATAATGAAATATAATCTATTGTTTAGTTCTAACGAAGAAGAACATCTAATATATAAATTATAGGGTTATTAGCAAAGGAACAATTGAATAAACACTCAGATTTCAACAACAGTATAAGATCTAATAAAATATTTTTTTCTTTTGATTGCTTAGATGAAACTCTTTTTACTTGTACCTTGAAAAATCGAATTTCATCACTTGTAATCGGTATTAGTGGAAATGAAGCTCGAAGGTCAACACGAGAAGTGAATGCACTTTTATTTATGCATGTATGTAATACTTTCACTAATATACGATATATAGATTTTAGTCCATCTTCAATTTGGTATCAACGATTAATATTTTTTGGTATTTCACTTCCAACTGTGGTCTCTTCAACTCTGTTAGAATTACATGCTTATTTGGATACTTTTACTGATTGTCTCTATTTACTCGATGAACAATTCAATCAACTTCATACTCTTGATGTTAATATTGATGTCATTTTGTCTTCGCGTTTCACAAACAATAATCAATAATCAAGTATACTATTTTGATTAGTATTTAATTTATTCAAAAAAACTATCTGTTCTCTTTTCAAGGAAAAATTACTTAATCTAACGTCCTTTTTGCTGTATTGAAATAGTAGTACAAGTGTTTATGATGATATTGATTATACTACTTTTATATAGAATGTCGAATTTAGAATAACTTAATTTGTTTCTTGCAGTAGTTTGGGTCAAGAAAACGTTTGTTGATGGTACTGATTTGAAGAGAAATATTATTAATCATATGTCACGATTGAACAAATTTACATTTAATATTTGTTCATTCAGTCGTTTTTATAATGAAATTGATTTACCATCGAATGAAGATTTCCAAAAAAACATTCCAAGATTTTCAGGGCAATCAAATTATTTCTTCTGTTGACTATTTTTGAACAGCCGTAAATAGTCAATGGCATGTTTATTCATATCCATATGCATTGGAACATTACGATAATATTAGAAACAAGTAACGCAGTGCAAACGCTACTAATCATTCTACTAAAAGCATGAGTCGCATCGAAGGTAGGATATTAGAAGTACTAGATATTGGAAATAATTCGTTGGCAGCACGTTAAGGAGCGGAATGGAACGAACCATTATTCTTCAAGAGTTGGAAATGTAGATTCGAGTGTGGATATGGACGGAGATGTTGTTGTTCAGTTTAATCACATTCACACTAATATGCACACTCACAGCAACACTCACATCCCGTTTGATATTTATTTAGCACGATGCAGATTATTGAATAATAGTTCATCGATGTAAATTCCGAAGGATGTATTAAAGAAATATAGTGGATCAAAAAAAAACGTCTTGCACAGTTGTTAGATGAAGAAGAAGAACGACAAAATAGTCGTCTTCCATCGATCAGTCCTTGACCATCAACGTTATACGAGGAAATTAAGAGACTGCAATGTACATGAAGCAAAACTGAATTTATCTTAAAACGACATCTGTATTTCAACCTTTGCCATATTCTTTCAAGAATACTACATCCGTCGAGGAATGCCAACCAAACAGTTGACGACCAAGTCTTTAGGTAACGACGGAATTTCCACGTGTTATTGAGGCTGATAGAGAACCGCTAAACTTCTACCTACGTCCTCCACAATGAAGTTTAATTTATCGAAAGGGCGACATTATTTTTCTTAGTGCTTACGAAGCCAATTAGTTATTAGGTCGCTTAAGTGGTCATTTCCGGAAGAGCAACTTTGATTGCTCATTGGACACAATACTACGCTTATTTCTACCATGTACTCGACAAAATCAATCAATTTTTGTTAATACAATAACTCTCACGACTCCTCCATCAATTGTGTCCTCGAGCAAGCTGACAGCTTTTGCAATATCAGAAGAATGTTTAGCTGAATTATTTGTTTTTAATGGTACTTTGTATTTTGAAACTGTTGACAAACAAGTGGCTTATTGCTAATTTTTAGGCATTTGTCTAAAGCTTCGAATATCGTTTGAAGAAATTGCTTTTGAAAAAGGTTGGATTGACGGTGATGGATTCGTAAGAAAAATACAACATCGTCACAATTTACAATTGAATCGATGTCGTTTTACTTCAAGTCCACTGCATCTTATAATACAATTGCTTGAAATATAAATAATTCGCACGCATGTCTTATGTCGCATGTTGCAAGTCTTATTCTCAATACTATGAAACTATTTTAACATCATTTGAACCTATGTTATTTTGAATATTTCTATAGAAAAATAATATACTAGTACAGAATGTGGCAAACAAATCAAATTGACATTTCATATGCATAAATGAAACGATCAAAATCTATATCATTCTTGAAATAAAATAAAGAGGTATATAAAAAACTGTCTTCATTGTTTTTGGTGAATCCAATATCTGTTTCGGTGTAGCTCCTATTTGAGTGTGGGTATTTTTCGAGCAATAAACATTTCCACATCTACACCAACATTTATCTCAAAATAGGTAATTAAAGCTTTTTATGGAGAATAATTTGTTTACAGTTCAACTCATCATTAAAGGTAAAGTATTGGTTACGATAGAATGAAAAACATTTTTCGATAGTTTTCGATGACTCAATGTGCAAAACAGCTATGATATCATTTTTGGTTGTTTAACGAACAGAAAAAGAAACAGAACCATTGGTTATTCACGAAATCTATGATCATTGTTATATTCACATTGTCTTGAGGTTTTCAACTTTGATGTGTTTGTCTAGGTAATCTTCATTTATGAGGAACGTGCTAGAAGCTATTTATCTTCAATAGGTAGTTACACAATTTTTAAATAAATCTAAAGCAAGAGAACGAAAGTGATCAAACAAAAAAAGGTTGCCATTGAGTGGAGTTGAAGCGCTTACGCCCGAATCACAAGTGGAAGTGATATCGTTTCACCACAGTGGCCTTGTAACATAGAATGAGAGAACTTCAACTAATGTTTGATCCCAAATAAAAGTATAGCAGAAATTTTTTATTTAGTAAAACACTCAAAATTTCTATCACAAATTAACGTTTTTAGTATTTTAATCTGCGACTCATTATTTTGGGGTTCATCTCAAAACTTGTTAAAGTCTTTTATCGATATTACGTTGTCTATGTAAATCGCTAAAAGATATTTGCAATATTCGCAACAATTATTCAATCAAGTGCAGCATCAAAACTGATCAACAAGAACACATTTCAACCATTAACTTTTGTCAAACGCGTCATCCTGGGTTCTCAAGATTATTCAAGGGCCAAGTCGAATTAAGTTGCTCATTTAGACCGTGTTGAGAATTTTCGAGCAATGTTGTCAAAATAACAATTGTTACTCGATACTTTCTAGTTGAAACAACATACAGTAGGTGTAACGGAGAAAATGATATATAATCGGAACCGAGAGATATAACATGACGCAGAACGTTCGAACAACACCGAATCGTAATGATTTATTCAATAATGAATCCAGAAAACAAATAAGCAGCACTATGCTCCTAATGACTATACACATGTTCAATTCGCAGCAAAAATACACACAATACTTCTATCCATACATACACCATTTCTGTGTCTTCTATCTCTCGACTCGACCCAATTCTATCCCTTTTTAGTTATCTAACAAGGGAAAATTCTAGCGAAAAAAGCGATACAGAGAGCGATAGAGGCAAAGAAGAGAGAGAGAGAAAAAGATACAGAAAAAGATTATGTGTTGCTCAAACGGGAACAAGGGATGTAGTACAAAAGGACAACCATTATCTGATGTCAGCTCAATTACCCTTGTCAAGTTACGATATTGTGCTCATTGACACAATTGTATACAGAAATAATGTAAAATCGAATCATTTCGTCAGTGTTTTACTTAAAAAACTAAGCGATATAAATATAATATTGTCTTGGAAAAATTTGCTCAACGTAAATTATTTTGACACTCAATATGTCAATGTCCATCTAAATTTGAAATATATTTTGATAGAGAAGATCATTAAGATGTTGTTTCATAAGAATATTTAGATAAACTGGTTTTCATCATTCTATTATTATTAGAAGAGAATAATTGTTATTATACTATTTGTGTCATAAAAACACTTCTTATTCCATTCCGATTTTTTAAAACTCATTTACGTAAAGAACTCTGCATCTTTAACGAAGAAGATTGATTCTACCTATCAGGTATCAAAAGAGGAATCAAGTGTGTACTCAATGGATCATTATTTTAATCTAGTGATTATCTTTACAATTGATAGGAGACTTCATTGTTAAGTCAATTACTTTCAAGTTGTTTTAAGCTTATAAAAACGTTCGAGATATATATGCAAAAAAATAATCGTAGATCTCATTGAAACTATTAAGTTTCTGTCTTTATTTTGTATTATGTGAAGAAAATGAAGTTTAACAAGTCTTAGCGCAGTTTTTTTATGTAAAATAATTTAAACATCATGAAAAAATTATATATAATGACTTTAGTATAATTTTGATAGTAAATCATGATTATGCATTCACTGATTACACTTTTATGTACACACATATGATTCATATCTTTTCTTCATTTAAAGAGGCGATTAATTCAATAAGAATACATACTACTAGAGTTTCATTCAAAACAAGCACACATTCATTGTGATATTGTGTAATGATGAAGGTCATTACTTTTCTGCTAACTTTTCTTGTTGTTCATAGTACTGCTAACAATGGTAAAGGTAAGTCAATATTCTAATAATAAATATCTATTTATCATCTTTGATAATATTAGAATTTTCTTCCTTCGTCAGTCTGGTGAGTCCTAAAGTTGTTCCATATTCACTTGGTATATTTCATTTCAATACTGTTGAACAAGTTAAGTTTTCACTTAACACTATATTTCCAACTACAGCACGAAAGGTTAGCGTGACTGTCTTTATTCGAAGTGGAATGAATTCTGGTGAAGCTGCTTTTAATGTTTGGTTATGGACTGAATGTCCTGAATTAGGTATTAGAGATACAAAATTTAAACGTGGCTATCGTTACTATCAAAGTGCTTATTCATTTGATTCGGAAACACTCGAATTTTTTTATTGTTCATCGAAACCTGATCTTAATGTCATTACAGATAATCAAGAAAGCAATGTATACCTTGAACTATACGCTATAGGTTATACTACAGTTTAAGAACTTATTGAAAAAAAAACTCCTTTTATTTCAATAAATATAATTAGTGGCCTGACAACACAAGCTGTTTAAGGCTAATTTTATTTTTGTTTTTACATTATCTATTATAAAATTGGCAGATTATTTGAAAACCAGCATAAATTTAAGAATGACCGTATAAATTATCCAAAAGTCAATATAATTGATACTCTGTATGCGATCGATAAGAACGCCCTCTTAAAAAAGCTTCTCTCATTTCAGAACAAATAAATAGGATCTGAATTGCTAGCTTTGTTGTTGACTTCCTTCAATATCAACATTTTCACAACATTTAATGGGTATTTGTTTGAAAATTTTAACTTTACCATATACATATTTTGTTGGTAATTGTGCTATTTCAGCATGACACATTGCCATGAATACATAGGCATTCTTGTGTGTGTTATTTTTGGTAGTTTGGAACTGAAGTCTGTTGTTAGAATTACAGTTGCTTCTCAACATTAATTTCATCAAGTTGATTTTTGAGATTTTATCTCGTACCATTTTGGAAAAAATATAAACCAAGGTACTCTGATTGAAAAATACAGCTGTTTACAGTAAAATACGTCACATCAACGGGTCATTTTTCCACATGAATACAGGATGAAGAATACGGCAACGTTACGACATTTTAAAATGAGAATACAGTATCGTTTGTGACTAGTAGTACTGGACACGTGATAACGATAGCAGACAATTTAAAAACGGTCGTTCACAGTAACGTTACGACAATGGACGGTGATGTGTAATGATTGATTTGAGTACATGTACGTTTAGTGTATTGTACTGCCGGATGAGGTGGATGAGTGAGTCGTGTCTGTCCCCAAATGCACACCGTCATACCGTTCCCACCAACAAGTCATTTGTTTAAGACCATCGCAATGATGAACCTGGGCGTTCCAAGACGATAATTACAGTCGTCAAGACGGTCGAAAAAAGCTGTAAATTCACGTTTTGGTAGGCACAGTGTTACGGCCGTATTGTATAGTGTCGTACACAACTGACAACGATGGACAAATAGTCTGAAAATCGAGTATCGAACCATTTACAATACAGTAAAATACGTTCGGAATACTGTGCCTATCAAACGGTGAAAAACAGCCCTCTAAAAATGGCTGCGCTTATTTAACATGGTGTACTATATAGATATAGCGTGAAATTGAACCAATTTTTCTTATTATGAATATATCAATAATGCGAGCATAATTCAAGAACTGTAATCAACTTGCGCTGACAGTAAGTAGTGTTTAGATCAGTATAGCCACGTAAATAGAGTCGAAAGTTTATTTTATTATGCTATTAGTTTAGTGAAACGTCAGGAAAAGAATCTTCCTTTTCTATTTATAATACTCTTGACTATGTCGTTTATTATTTAAAAGTCAACAGTGCTGTATTTTTTTTGTTCTTTCTCATGCTGTTAAATGAAATATTATGTGAAGCCGAGTACAAATTTCAGTTCATGTTGTTGTGTAGAATAATCAATGGTAGTTATTGATCTCATTGAATGTAGAGTAACTAAGAGTCTTACTCAAAATCTGCAATAGACTCCTCCTTGAACTATTCATTTCTACGAAAAGTTCTCAGGCGTACACTCATCTCGTGTGAACTATCGTTTTACCTTCAAGGCATTAGTTTTTGCGTGAAGATACGTTAGATCATCTAGTGAAGGTTGTGGATGCTGATATCATTGCAACATCCACCAACACCCACACCACATGAGAAAAGATAGAAGAAACATTGACAATATTAATAGTGCAATTTTTTATGTATCACCTGTTAGATAGAAATAACCGACTGTCGTTTAAGTAACATAATCATGCATGACGGCTATACAATATGAAAATGCAGTTTTTATATATTTTGTAATCCCTTGAAGAAAATTATTCACTGAATAAAACAATAAATGAAATAATTAACAAGACGACCACTCAACCAAGATGTTATTTAACAACATAGCGGTCTTGATTAGTTCGTTCGAAAATGTTCAGAAGAATCCATTGACAACCATATATCTGAAATTAGATGTACAAAAATACTTCTAAATCAAATCCCAATAGACAATATGTTAGTTTTTGGAAATAAAATATTAATAAGAAGCAAACTTATAATAAAAACTACAACAAAAATGCATAAATTTTAATCACCGCTAAATTTATTCGTCAGTTTGTTTTAGATCTAACGAAATAAGCAGATTAAACATGAAATAAAACAAATTAAATACTCTTACCATTCGTTGTTACTGCTGATCTTAGTTTTGGTTTCGGTTCTTTAGACATTTTAACACGTTCCATAGCATTCATCATCCATTGCATACATCTATTCATCTATAGTAAACAAAAATAAACATAATTTTTTTTTCAAAATATTTTATTTCATCTAACTTCTTCAGTATATGTACGAAGATCTCCAACAGCTCTTTTAATCGATACCATTTCCTCAGTAATTGCTTTAAAATCTATATTTGATGGTGATTGTGAAATATTAATTGTATCTAATGTTGTTGCTGGAACTTCTTGACGTACTACTCTTGATGGTACAAGAGTAGTTGATGATGATGGTTGACCAGAAACCATTCTTCGAGCATAAAGATTTGTTGCATAACTTTCAAATTCAGACCAATCTTTATCTATTTCACTATTAGCAGCAATCATTTCTAGAAAAAAGCATAAAATTGAAATTGTTTCTTTTTCTTTTTCTATTAATTTACTAAATATTTTTGCTCGTCTTTTTTTCATATTTGACCTTCTCCTTTTTGAGCAATGTCGTATCAATAATTTAATAAGTTCAATCAAATGAGTTAGGATAATAAATGGAGGAAAAAGTGGTGGTCGATCAAAATATTCACGAATAAATGAATATCGTTCATAATGCCAAACACGATCAGTTTGACTTTGAACGGATTCAAATGTATAACTAAAACCATATAAATTTATTTCATATCTTAAAAAATAAAATAACACAAACCTAAACATAGCAATAAGAAGATTAATAAGAAGAATATTAACAAATAACATATGAAAAGCTAATAAAATTTGAGTAGCGATAGATGTACTAAGATTTCGATTCCCTATACAAAAGAAAAAAAGAAAGATTTAATTAAAAATTTGTCATCAAAATTAAATTAAACTATACGGTCAAGTGCTTCTAATTCCTTGTCTGTTGATCCATACATAAGATAATAACTCGGATAAAGAATATGTCGAAAAACTGAACGACCATCAAATGTTAAAGTATCATTATCTATATCTTCGTTGTATTTATACATAGCTCGAGAAGTAACACCATATGCAATCATTGCAATTAAAATAATATATGTAAAAAAAATTAAATCGACGAGCTAAAAATACAAAATTAAAACAATAAAATACTGTTTTTTCAACATACCATTTTTCGTATCATAACAAGTTTTGGTCCCATTTTTCGTACAACACCAAGAAAAGCTAATGATCGAATATACCAAATTTCAAGATCATAAGCAAGAATTATTTTAGCAACTGATAATTCTTCATTAGTAGATGCATATGTAAAAAGAAGAATAAGACCAATATAAAAAAGTATATATGATGCAAAACGAAGTAAACTAGCAAATAGATTTTTTATAAAATAATTGGAAAATTTTCCAATTATCGATCGACTATCTTGCCAAATGAACTGTCAAGAAAAGAAAAATATATGAAAAAAAAAATGAATACATATTTCTAATAATTTACATGTCGAATATCTTCCAAAAGCATTGTTGTTACAATAATAATAACTAAAATTTCTGTCCAACGTATACTTGAATTTTCATTTGTTGGAATTTTAAAATCGAATAATAAATAATAAGAAAAGAGTAAGAGTAAAAATATATAACTAGCAGAATTATACAAAAACTTAATAAATGGTGATTCATGAAATTGTTTTAAATGACGAAAATAATTTAAACATCTTCGTGAATAACTATCTGATCGCCATGCATAAATTTCAGAATAATTTATACCATGATCTTTTAATCTAAATACAAATATTCAAGATTGAAATCATATAATTAACAATCCTATCATATATCCAAAAATAAATTAGGGATACAAAAAAAAGCTTTTGAGGTAAAAAATGACAGAATATATAGAGAATAATTTTCGAGAAAAATGAAACTTTTCTTCTTTTTATCAAGTCAAGATGATTATAAGATTGTCACTATGAAACATGGAATATATATAGACTTGCATAGAAAGACTTTCTTTATCTAAAATATGCATGCAGTATCAAGCTGTACTGCATATCGCTGATGACAGTTTTAGAATGGTCAAAAAAAAGTATATGTATAGTAAACATATATAAACGCACAAAAGTTTTTTTCTAGATATAAGGTTCCAAGATCCATACTTTGCTTTTGTAAGATGAACTTCTTCACTATTCGGTCATCTACTTACACTGTAAGTGCAATTAAAAGTGAAGGACATAAGGATCATCTGATAACTACTAGATCAAGTGTGAACATGAGTACTAATAACTATAGGCGAGTTCAAAACAGTAAACAAGGTTTTTGAGTCAAATATAATGTGGATATATGAGAACGATTTCATTTTAATGACAAATGAATAAATACACACCGAAAAGAAAAACTAAATTCTTACCTGAAATATCGTGCATCCTATAGAATGGCTGAAACTTGCATGCCCAGACGAAATCATTTTGGTTATAGTTTTTATTAATATAACCCTTTTACATTGACATGCAAAATTTAGTAAAATTGTGTCTATCTTGCAAATACACATCAATAAAGATTTGATATTTACATGCGAGTTATATATGTTGCATGCATTTATCTGTAAGAATACGAGTTATGCATGTGATATTCTGTTACACTTATGCGCAACAATCGTAAATATGTGAAATAATTTGCATCTTCGTGTATGAGAGATGATAACCTGAAAAATATTCTACAAGTCAACGCAAGTTTCTAAAAATTTTCTACAAATAGACACGTTTGACTGATTAGTAGAACTTGAGAATGGATACATTAGTAGATAGAGAAAGTCTTTATCTACAAGCTTACATATATTCTTTTCTATAGTTGAAAAAGTTATAGTCGATTTTTGTTCAAGAAAAACAAAATTATTAAAGTATTCCGATTGATTACTATGATAATTGAATAATTACCTTTCTTTTATTTTTGATAATAATGGTTTTGTTTCTTGCTCTGTTTCGTTAACACTCCTTTTATTACTTCTTTTTCGATCATTATCAAAATAAATAGGCGCTGATTTGCTTTTACGGAATGAAACAAACAATGGTGCTAATAAACCAAATGTACAAAGACTTAATAATAATCCAATGCGTTGAATTAATGTGAATTGAACCGGTTCTATTTTATCATGCCAAATACTATTCAAAAGTTGATCACAACATGGTTGACCAACAAAATTTTTATCATTGGCATCAACAGCTACCTTAAAATTAAAAAGAAAAGAAAACTGTTTTTCTTTTTGTTTCTTGATTTTAAATCTCACTTGAAGACATGAAACACCACCGAATAGATTAATATGTCGAATAGCAATTTCACATGCTTTTTCTTCATCAANTACCCTTATATCCTTATTTGCTTATTCCCTACTCCGTTATAGATTTGTGGCCCTTGTGGACCTATGGGTACCACAATACAATAGCCCTTGAGGACCTACGGGTACTCGCATGGAATTGCCCTTGAGGACCCAGAGATACCCCCATAGGATAGCCCTTGAGGACCTATGGGCATCACCATATATTGGCTCTAGAGAACCCATGAGTGCCCACATATATCACAGCCCTTACAGCCTTCCCATTATAGCCTTATCTGACCTCTGACCCTTAACCCAACTTCTTACGCAACCGTAGAACCCTTCGCGAATGTTTCAGAAAGTTCTAGAACATTCTGGAAACTTATAGAAGTACACAACATTTTCGAACGTTCTAGAAAATTCTAGAATTCTTAACCTTTCAACTTTGACCTTTGACCCGGCACAGAGAAACACACACTGAACATTATATATATAGATGTGGGGCGCAAATAAATTTTGAATATCTTCAAAAAGAGTTCAAGCCCTTTGTTTATGACTGTGAATACAGTAGTTATTAAATGAATGCTTTGCTTCCTCTCAAGAAGATTAATTTTTTAATTTTGATTTGAAAATTTGTACAGATATAGACTTTAATAAGAGTATTTTTTTTTTGCTTTTATCTTGAAGTAAGAACATCGAATCTACCATTATGTATGCACAGTGTAAATGACATACATGGATCATAGCTGTATCTGTATCTTAATATAGAGACAACAGCAAAATCTGAAATATTTATAAGAAACTATGACTGTCTCTGTGAAAAATTTTAAGTTGAACTTCGAAAATTAGTTTCCTGGTTTTTTTTTAGAAAAACCTAAAAATCGAATCGAATAGGATATCGCTTATTCAAGTTCAGTTCATTTTTGATCTCCGAAGGGTACCACTAGCATGAGCTTAAAAGAGTTTACATAATAAACATAGTCTCGACTAAATAAAAACGAAGAATTTCTTCAAATCAATTATAATGTTTATTAGAGATGTCAAAGTTCCTGTTTCTGAATATTTCAGTGCCAAAAGATAAGAATCCAGCTGAAACTGTATGTTCTAGCTATTTTTCTATATATACCGATGATGTACCGGCAGTAAATTGTCACTGAATAAACTGCGGTGGACTAGTAGTTAGAGAAGACGGTCGATCTTTTGTGATAGCCTTGAATTACATGAAAACTTTCCCTATTTTTTATATGAGAGTACAATGTGTTTCGAGTTGATAGAAACGAATCAGGAAACTTGTCAACCTTTGATTTTTATGTATAAACAAGATCGAGTGATGTGTCTATTGCAATAGCTTGCTACCTGTTTGATTAGTCCTTTACAAAGTGATCCAGTTTCGAGGCCTACGTGATATCATTTATCTCACAGATAAACTTTTAAGTCATAGCTGGTCTAATAGTAAAAATACGTAAAGCTTAATTATTTCTATACAAATAAATGAAATTCTAGAAGAATGTCTTATCTTCTAAATAAAAATACTTACGTGGTGCTGATAATTTGCATAATTCAAGTATATCATGATCAGTAGTAAATTTATTCATTGAATCTCGAATTTTTAATTGATATTGTTGATTATCAAGTCTTGGATCAACTGACAATGTACCTTTACAACCACCATAACGAATTTGTAAAACACTAAAATCATAATGGCTCTTCAAGAATTGTTTTACCTATTGAAATATAATTGAAAAATAAAATATTTATTAAAATAATTGTCATACTTTATTACGAAGTTGTGTTGAAATTGTTCCAACACCATCAGTAAATGTATACGTCTTTGTTGCATCTTTTATATCACGTTGATAAGTGACATTATCTGCAGTAATCTAAACAAAATTGAAATAAAAAAACGTTTTGTTTTTTAAATAAATAAGTAAACTATTCAATACACGGGAATAGTAGAGCCCGTTGGCTTAGTACGAAATTCGGGCTCGACTTAAAGAGTCATACTCTAACAGTAATACCCGATCATGATTTAATTATTACAAGTGTTAGCAGTTGAATATGAAGCGATCATCAGACGAACGAGGAAAATTTCTCAGCCGATTAAATACCTTGAAATCCGGACGAATATGTATCATGTAGGCCCTAATGAACTATGAATATTCTAAAATCAGTTCGAGTCCTCAATTAATTGCTGCTCAGATGCTGCCAGTCCCCGCCTTAACAACACAAGAAAAACTCATTTTCAAATTTTTATTTAAAATTTTGCATAGAGACAAGTAATTGTATCAGACCTTTTGATTTACTTCTTTCTTGAAATAAGAACATATGCTCTGCCAATGCATATGAGCAGTATAGAAGACAAACTTTTATCATAGCTGTATTGTAGGATATGAAAAACGAAATCATCTGAAATTTTCTCAGTAAACTATTCTCATTATATTCTGTCTCTAAGTAAAGTTTCAAATCGAAATTTAAAAATAAATCTTCCTAATGTTCTTGAAGAGACTACGATATTGAATTAAAACATACCGTAAAAATGCAGTATTTAAGTAACAATAAGCTAAAAACTCGAGCTCTTCTTAGAGTATTCACAGCTCATTAGAGTCTACATAATGCACATAGTCACGACTGGAGGTATATGGGTCCAGAAAAGAAAATTTTCTGAGACCGAAACCATAATTCAAGTTTATAGTAAAATATTCTGTTTTTTTTTTTTGAAATTTCTCATATAAATCAAAAAATAATTCAAGAGAGATTATCCAAAACAAAGCAAATCATCCGTTACATAAATATTAAACAATTATTTTATATGTAATAAGAATAAATGCTGAAATAATTTTTTGCAGACTGAAGTCGATAAAATTAGAGTCACAACTCAAAATCAATTAGAAGACTTGCCTTGTTCGACTAGAAAATCTCATTAAAATTATAAGTATCATTTGTATTCGAGCTCGAAAATGTTTGAGCAACTTGTTCTAAGTCCTAAAGTTTTGAACTCTAAGAATCTCGATGTGAATATATAGTTTCTTCTTGTACACGTTCATGATATCAATAAATTTTCTAACCTGAATTGTTGCATCTGTACTTGTAAAACAAAGTGCAATACGTGCCGCATGTTTAGCTACAACACGTTCTTTATCAAAATTTCCCATCCAAATATAAGCATCTTCATGTGAAAGACATTTATTTTCTATATCATGATAATAAAACCAAAATTGTTTACATTTTACTTGACTTTGAGAATGATGTAAATATTTATATCTTCGTTCTGGTGTTAGTTGAAATCCATTTTTTAAATAATCTAATATTTGACTTTTTAATGAACAAAATTGAGTAGAATAAAGTGAATGCTGAGCTTCATCACGTAATTCAACAAGAGCAAAATTTAAACAACCACCAAATCGTTGTTCACGAAGAACACGATTTAATTTACATAATTTTAATGGACGAATTTTTATTGTTGTTGGTGTTATAACAACTGATGGAACATAAGCTGTTGATGTTGTTAATTGATTAAATTTAGGTATTTCAATTTTTTTTTTTTTTAATCGTTCATATTTATCATTATATTCATTAATACCTATTTCAATTTCTTTATCTAAGTCAAGAAAAAAATATTCTGATGATCGACGATGTAAATATAAACATAAACGATAAAAACGATCATCTATCTCCGAAGAATTTGTTTCATTATTTTTTAAACCAGAATATTCTTGTAAATGATTTACAAAATCTTTTGCTGAATTTAATTGAATTTGTACACGAAAACCAATATTACGTAACATAGCCCATGAATATGATTGAATAAATGTTGAAAATCTGTGACCATTAAGTGAACTTAATTGTTCTAATGATACTTTTCGTGATTTTATTGGACCAAAACAAACATGTATACGATTGTTATTAAAAAAATCAAAAAAAGTTCTAAATGTTTCTCGTATTGTTTTTAATGATATATCACGAACTGTTTGTACAAGATAATTTTTTTCATCTAACGGAGTAGTTTTTAATATTTCATTTTGACGTTCAAGATAGTCAATTATTGATTGATCATCTTTAAGTCTTATACGTATGCGAATTGTTGAGAATAAAGGCATGAGTTCTCTATCATATTTTCCTTGACGTATAAATTTACCAAAATCCGTTTTTTCAATAGTTTTAAGTGTTATTCCTCGACAGAATTCATGAACATTTCCTTTCATATTTACTATCAAATCAAATCCATCATTTCGTAAATGAAAAATAGCTGCACGATCAACAATATCAAGTGGTATTTTATATTTTCGTTGAATTGATTGTGTAGATTCATTTGTGTGAATTTCAAAAGCATCATCACGAAAACAAAATACCCATCGAGACTTTTTACGAAATAAATATTCTTTATTAAAACAAAAACGATTCATTGTTGTTAATGCTCCGTAACATAAATCAGCATATATTGCACGATCGAATACAATTGAAATTCCTTTCTTCGAATCATCTTTTTTTGAAATTTTATCACGAAGTATTGAATCGTGAAAATTCGGTATACTTTTAAACATAAACCAAAATGGTCGATTTTCTTCATTATTAATTTCTTCAGGAAAAAGATCCAGAAGACTACATGAAACAGATTTTTGTAATTCTATTGGATAATTATATAAACCAAAACTCCATATGTCATAAATAGATTTTGATGAATTGATATCTATATCAGGTTGTATTTGTTGAAAACGTTTACATGCATGATGATAACCTATTTCATTAGAATCATCTTTATCAATAATAAATGATATTTGACCGAATGTTGCTCGAAAATCGATTAAAGGAGATGATACAGGAGGCAAACGACGTTCATTCTAATATATAAGAAATATTTGATTATTTATTTTAAAATTTGAATTTTATTTTATCAAACGTATTCTATCGATCCCTATATTTTTATAAGTTATCATTTTAAGAAATAACAATATTGAAAAAAGTTTTAATTTCAAATCTGTAAAATACTTTGAATATGAAGTTTTCGTTATAGATCTGAGCTTGACCAAAAAACATTTATCTTCACACAGGAATCGTATTTTCAGTTAAATATTAATATTTTCCTTAACCGTGGTATTCTTGATGTCAAGGTATAATGTAGGTCAATGTTTTTTTTTTTTTCAATAACTTTCGATAGAGACTTAAGGATTTCAATATTTACAAGAACACATTAACAATTATGAATTCAAGTTAAATTTTGTATCAGATGAATTTTGGCTGATGTTCTTAAAAACGGTTTTCTAGGAAACTCTCCAGTTGAAATCTGTGTACAGATGACTTCTTTAATTTTTTACAATTATGAAGAGTTTTTTAGAGATCCAAACTTCAGATTAATCACTTTTAACATCTCAGGCCCAGTTCAAGATAGGACTAATTCATCATATTGAGTCGACTACTGATATTTATTTTCAGTTTTGAAACTAACTAAAATCATTATTTCAAGAATCTTGAAACAATGGTCATGTTTATTAGGGCGAACCAACTCTCATCGAGCGTGTTTTATTATTTGAAAAACGCGTTCTCGACTGTTGTTTTTCATGAGATAACAACAAAAGTTGAGATTTCGAAAATCTTGGCATAATACTTTTGAATAGTTTCGAAACTGACAACAAATTTCAGCAGTAGATTCAGTGTAATGAATTAATTGTGCCTTTACCTCTTTCAGATTTTTCTAAACTCATTAGGATCTTTGGAAAACCTTTCTAGTTCTTGAATAGAACATATTAAAGAAATTAGCCTTGTGTGGATCATATGAGAACGATTGTTTCTATCGAATGATCATAGTACTAATTGAAACTCAACTAGAAACACCCACACCCAACAACGAGTTCACAAGATGCTTTTAACAAGTTCATATAAAAATTACAATTTTTTTGCGCCAGTGTTTCTCTTTTTCTCTCGTGTCATTTCATTTACAAATGTGTGAAAAATATTAATGATATTCTATTCGAAAGAGGAACAAATTTCCTATTAACTGATATAAACAAAAAAAAATACTCTTTTCGAAACGTTTATAGCAAAGAGATATAAGGATCAAGATTTTTGCGCCGTTTTTTCTGAATTTCACGAAAAGTGCGGATTCTTGTTGGGTCGTTTTATTTATAAATGTGTTACAAAAATAAGTTATATTTATACGATTTGAAAGAGCTCTATCGTTTGGTAAAAAAGAAGTTTTCTTTCAGCATCCTTGTATTCAAGAGAAATAGGAGGCCGACATTTTGTGTCATTACTTTTGCATCTCATATTATAACGTTGTTAAAGACGGTATATGAGCTCAATATTTCAGTCCTAATAGAGCTGTACTAACAATTAAATTCTTAAATAATTTTTGTTTTTAGATGTACTTACTTGTACTGTTGGATCTTCCCGTTTTCTATAGTATGAATCCTAAGAAACAATATTTTTAGAAGAACAAAAAAACAAGATGAATAAAATATTAATATTACTGGTAATTTTGCTATTTTTGCAGGTTTGCAATAATAACCATCATCTAGTTCAACATCAAGAATTCGTGGTTCTGATGATTGTTGATTATAGTCCTTAGCAGCTTTTTTTGCACTTCGACCACGTCCAATAGCTGGTGTAGGCTATAGTTAAAGAAATTTATTTCTATATGTATATATCAGCATTTGATTAATATAATATACTAACGCTTAGATTAATTATAGAAGTCTTTTCAACAATTGTTGAAATACTTTTATCAATACCACTATCATAGTCATCTTGTTCTTCATCATCCAATATAATAGATTCTTCAGGTTCATTTGCAGTTTTATTTCTCTGTTCAATTTCACAATTTAATTCTTCATTAAATATTTGATCATCTTCAGAATCTTTAATAAGATCATTATTTTCTTCAATATTTAATTGATCATCAAAACAATCAGATACTATAATATCTTCATATATTAATGTTTCATTTATATCATCAGTTAATGAATCCATATTTTAAATAGAAAAATTTATGTGAAATAATATGAATACAGTATTATTTTACATCTTTTATAGTTCTGTCGTATAAATGATATTGTATTTTGAAACTGGGAAAATTTCCATTACAGAACGAGAATGGTTTTTAATCTTAATCAAATAGTTTAATGCTTTTCTTTCTTTCTTTTTTTTTTTCCATAATAAAATTACCCAGTGGTTCAGCTAGAATCAATTAGCATCTACTATATAGATGTCGTTAGCATTAATAGTGCTCATGCAACCAATGATTAAAATTATCTTTGCTACCCTGATAGCTAAATGTATCTAAGAATAAATCATTCTCAAAGTTTACTTCGTATATCAAAATGACGTAACTTTTAACTAATAATGCCATCAGACAGAGGTTAGAAGAGGGCACGGTTGTGTGCACATAGATGAACATTTGGCTAAAAATGACAATCGTATTTTATCAAAGATTTAAATAACGGGAAATGTATTTCGAAATATAGTCTATCTAATGGTATAGATAAATTTGTTACAATCTTCAAAGAAACTGTTAAAAAAAACATTTGTCTAAAAATCGTGATGCCACTGGGAAAATTGATATTTAACCTGTTCGACAGATAAATCAAGCACACATTTTTTGAATTTCGAAGTCGAACTTTATAAAAATGGGAAAAACTATTTTTCTTTTAATTTATACATTTAATTTCTCAGACAAAAAAAAAAAGAACATTCACAATCAGCACATGAAATTGTGTTGAATAATATATAATACAGAACAATTTTGAAGAAAAAAGATTTCTCGAAAATTTGAAGGCAAGAGCCCTATTCAAGCATATTTCGTCGAATGATTTAGTAGTAATGAGAGAATCTTTTAGAGATCCATAGCTTATATTCTGGACAGATAAAAACTGATATTTTCTCAGATGTGAACTCGAAATGAAATTTTTGATAAAAAAAAAAAAACTTAACAAAATGCCCCTTATCAAAATATCCATTGTTAACAGATGATTTACGAAAGAATCGTTTCATTTGTACTCTATGCATAAGATAGATTTGAGTGAAATAAAAATACTGAAGGTCTAAGAGTACTTTTCATATCTCACTGAACTCTACTTTATACATACAGTGCACGAAATGAAAAATAATTTATCATTTGCAACGATTTCAGAGACGTGGCTAGGAATTTTCGAAGAAGGAGAATGCATAGCAGCAGAAACATAATTTTTGTTTCGCGAAAAATTTTTTCATCCATCACAGGCTTCCACGTTAGAATAAACTAATCATTAGTATATACTATCTTATAAAGAAATATATGCTCTTTCATTCTTTAATTTCCATGCAAGACCCAAAATCTGAAGTTCTAAAACAAAATTTGAACATGCTAGAACGATTCGTTTGTGTACCCACAGATACTCGCAATGAATTGTTTCGAATAATCATTTTATTTAATTCGTTTTCTATCACCCATTGTTCTACATCTGAATTATTTTAATGACAACAAAAATTTTATTTTATAACTACATAAAACAAAGAAATAATAGATTAACTATAAAATTCAAGATCACTATCATCTCGATTAACATCTGTTCTTGGTGTTGTTGATACTGAACTTGCTGATTTAATATTTTTCTTTGATTTATTTGTTATTGATGATGATGATGTATCATCATCATCCATAATACCACCAGATGTTAATTTATTTAACCATGAAGATGATGATGCTGTATTTGTTTTAATAATATGTTGTACAGGTTGTTTTTTATCTGTTGATGTATCATCATCAGAACTTGATTGTTGTATTCCAACAATTTTTTCAAGAATATGTTTTAATAGACTTTTAGCTTTATCATATAAATAAATTGAATTATTTGGTAATAATGTTGGTGCAAATTTATTTGCTAATGTTTGTGAACTCATTATATGTAATTTTAATAAACGTATAAAATGATCAATTAATCGTGTCCATAATGAACGATCTTGTTCAGGTAACATTTTTGTTATTATATCTTTATCTAAATCTTTAATATTTGATGAAAGTATATCTTCTGTTAATAAACATTTATTTATTGTTATACGACGTATTGTTGATGGTAATTGATCAAGTATAACCATAGATGTTGTTGCTGGTTCAAGATCTTTTAATGCATATTGTTGTTGTTCATTAGCTATATCAAGTATTGTACGTTTTTGTGTTATAGTTGGTGGATCATAACGATAGAATTTTTTTTTATCAATTGTATCAATTAATTCTTTTTCAATATAATCAAGTAAAAAATAAAGACCTAAACGATGTAATTCCATTCGTAATGAACCTGAACGTTTTGAACGTGAAAATGTATTTGATGTTGTATCAGATGTTGATTGATCATCGTATTGATGATCTTTTATTTCAGAATTTATAGTAGATAAATTTGTACGATCTAAACCAGTTTTTAATTGATCTTCATAACGTTTATATAATAAAGAAGAATCAATTTTATCTGATTGATGAGTTGTTGGTACTAAATGAAAAGAAATATTTTAGTTTAATATAAAATTAACAATGTGTTATTTACTACTGTGTCGAAGATTTCCATCATTTTGTTGTTGACGTAAACGATCAAAATCATCTATAGTATTATGAACATTTGTATATGCTCCTGTTGATATATTTTTTTGTCGATTAGAATAACTTGATTCTAAATATTGTATATAATCATTTTTTAAACGTATTAATTGTTCCGTATCAATACGTAATTGATTTAAATTATGTTCAGCTTGTGTTAAATCATTCAATAAATTTAAATTACGTTGTTTAGCTCGTTGAGATTCTTCATTAAGTTGTTTAAAATATGATTGAATATGTTCAATTTGTTGTTGTTGTTTTAAACGTGAATCAATACTTGAAAATGAACGTAATTTTTGTTCAAGTTGAATACGTTCTTCTTCACTTTTTAATATTTTTGAACGTAAATTTGCTGTTTTTTTATGATAATCAGCTAATACTGGCGCCATCGATGATGATGATGTCGATGGATTCATCTTAATTTTTGTCTGCTAGCAACAAAAATAGCAACGGCAAAAGAAAAAAGAAAAAGTGCTCATATATATATATATATCTATGTAACGTCGCAAGATAAAGGTAAAACGCTTAGTCATATTCTTACCTTTCTCTTTTCTTTTTTTCTTTTTTTCTTTCTCGTTTCTGTAAGGTTGTCAAGAGAAACCGTTATGTTACTATATCGCTCATATTACTTTAATTTGACAGAGAAAAAAGAAAAACAAAAGTTCATTTATTTTAAGAGATTTGTATATATAAAAATTTCAAAATAAACAAAAGCATAAACAAGCAGCTTACAATGCATTGATCAAACTTTACATTACAATCCTTGAATTTCGTATAACGTAAATGAACGACGATTCGACAAAATTTTTTACTTCTTTTTTTCGATTTTTGTTTGTTTTATTTTTTTTTCTTTTCGAGACAGTCTATATTTGTATATACAGACTGATTTTTGCATTTTTTAGGTGTTTTGTTACATCGATAGCAAGATGGCAAAATTTTTTTCTCGTTTATTCAGTAGTGGTTCATCATTTCGTGGTTCACAAACATCACTATCTGATACTCACAATCAAAGTAAACTATCAAGCAATACCCGTACAGCATCGTCACTTGAAAATCTTGCATCATATCATGTTATATCAAAAGAACTTGAAAAAAATAAATTACATAAAGCAGCATGGGAAGGAAATCTTAAAAAAGTTCAACGTCTTGCACGACCAGGTCAAATTAATGTTAAAGATCAACAAGCGCGTGTATTTAATTATTTTATTTAATTTTCAAATTCTTTTTTATTTTCTAATATATATTTTTTTTTCTTTCTGTCTAGACTCCATTACATTTAGCTGTTGTTAAAGGACATATAGACATAGTCAGATATCTTGTTGATGAAGATGCAAAATTAGATGTTGCTGATAATGAACAACGAACACCATTAATTAAAGCTGTTCTTAGTGGTAATCAAAATATAAAACGAAATTATCAAATATGTGAAATTTTATTAAATGGTGGTGCTGATAAATGTAAGAATTTCAATTTTTTTTTGAAGAATATATATACACATTGACAAATAAATAATGGTAATCTGTATTTTCAATATATCGTCATCTATAAAAAAAAAATTACAAATATAAATCGAGTGTAATTTTAAGGCATTCTAATTATCAGATTCTTAGGAGCTAAACTTTTTTCTTATTGTCGAATGCATCTATAGTGAAATTTTCAGCGAAATCGTACTTGAAAAAAAAACAAATTTTTATCTTACCATCATCTAGAGATTCGGTAAAAAAAAATCTGTACGATTTCGAATTTCCTATTAGGTTGTAAGTGCTTCTTGCTCATTGTTTCTTTTTTTTCATATCCCGTTATATCGATAACGAATGATTTTGTCCATACAATTAGATTTAAACAAAAGATCATTTTGTAATAATGAAAAATTTTTGAAATCTAATTTTAATAACAGCGACAACAATAAGCCTGTAAGAATCTTGTGATGCGAGGATGCCTTCATTAGACTCAATACATTTTTATAGTGCAGAATTGCATATTAAAACATTAAATGCACAAAAGATAATAGACAACTTCAAGAGCTTTCAAAATATGAATTTTTGTTTTTATAGTGATTATATATTTAAAATATAAACGATTACCATTTGTTTACAAGCGTATATATGCATTTTTTGAAACACAATCTAAAAGGAATGTTGACGTATAGGAAGAATAAATATTTGAACTCTCATTCAGAGACCGTCACATACGTTATTAATATATGGTCAAAGACCATATATTAATAACACCTTGTGTTATTCTATCCCAAGTAAATGTACTGATTTCAGGATCCCCAGCTACTAGTATGTCACAGAAATCTTTGGATACTTCATGAGTTTTTAGCACATGACTAAAAAGTGTTCCAGTTTTATAGAATGATGTAAGGACTCGGTAGGTAGCTGGTAAGTGCCCCATGTACTGAGATAATTTTCAGTAGAATGCCCAATCAAGACCGTGTGACATACTGATAGAATACATACATTAGGAATATGAACTACTTACTTCGTTATTGAATTTGCTGAAGGATTCAGTAAAAAAATGGTGAAAAAATGTCTTTCAAAATAAAACAATCTTCCTATGATTAACAACACCAATTAGATTGTGTTTCACATTTTAATTCTGTAAAACTTGAGCTAATAACTCATGTATATATATATATATATGTTTTTTTTCTTATATGAAATTATTTCTAGTTATAAATTCCGTTGATAAACATGGAAGAACTGCTTTACATTATGCAATTGATTTTGCTAATGAACATCTTGTTGGTCTTTTTCTTTCAAATGAAAATTGTGATCCTAATTTCAAAGATCATGATCAAATGACACCATTACATTTAGCAATAAAACGTAATAGTACAGCAATTGTTCAATTACTTTTATCGAATCAACATGAACAACAAGCTGATCCAAATATTATTAATCGTTTTGAACAAACACCATTACATTTAGCAGCTAGTGTTGGTTATGTTGATATTATTCGATTATTACTTGTATCAAATCTTAATGAACCATGTGATCCAACTATTGTTGATTCACAACAATTAACAGCATATGAATTAGCTAAAAATAATCATCATGAAATATGTGCAAAATTAATTGATGAATATCAAGAAAAATGGTTAAAAAAAACACCACGAAGATTATTATCAACATCATTTAATGAACAATCATCACTAAAAGCAACAAATTCAATATCAATGCATCCAAAAGCTAATCTTCAACGTGAAAATGATGCAACAAGTGAAGATTCATCATCAATGTCAACAAATAAACGATCAAAATCTCCACCAAGACGAACACAACGACCAAGTGATCAATGGTCAGATGATACTGGTATTTCAGCAAGTGAAACAAAACCTGTTTCACATGGTTTAACTAATTTAATTAAAAATAATCCATTAAAACCTCATACTATACAAACAAATATAAAAAATAATGAAAATTCTACATTGAATAGTCTTGCTGAAAATAATCCATTACAAATGAATTCAAAACGACCAGCACCTACAGGTAAATTTTAAATTAAACTAATAATCATATCAATAAATATTTAGTTATATTTGCTAGTATCAATAGAATATTTTTATTCATAAAAAAAAAAAAAAAATGTAATAATATTATTCGAATTATATTTTTTTTTCTTATATAGAAAATTCTCAAGAAACTCATTCAACTAAAGTTTATTTTTCGTAGAGTAATTGCATGATGAGTCCATCGAAAAGATAGGAAGGTACCTAAATAAGTTTTTAATCGATTTCATTAACAAATGACGATGGTGGACACTAAATGCTAGAAAACATAACAGTTTTTTTTTTTTTTAAACAATTTGACTTTTAATCCTATCAATTTCATTTATTGACGATTATAAAAAAAAAGAACCTTTTTACAGAAATGACTAACTAGGAAAGCTCTACAAAATTGAATATAAATTTTCTCAGATCTCTGCATTTATTTTAGTTGACTAAAAGTAGATAGTATCCTAGTTTTCAAGTCTATCAATATGTTAATGGTAACACATAGACTATCGACAAATAGATGTCGGTCACTTTAAGTTCCGAAAAATCGAACAATTTTATTGTATTTTAGAGAATGGCGCTTTCATTTAAAAGAGCCTTTGTTCTATTTTTATTGGAAAATTTCCAGCGTGAAATGTCAGAGGTATAGTCGCAGTTAGCATATGTATTAGAAATAAAAATAATGATAATTGAATGTTAACAACTTGGTATTAATTAATTCTAATGCAAATAATATCCAAGCATTAGAAGTTAATATTAATACTAATGCTATTTTGACATCTCTATTCACGAATAAAAATTTACAAGTTTATCATTAGGAAAACAAAATTAGCTCAGCTGGTCAAAATATAGTGGAGATATTTCATTAATTTTTTTTTTTTTGGTAGGCTAATTCCCCCGAACATCATGTATTATAGAATTTGATTAATTTAGAAGTTCATAATCATTTTTATTGCATAATTCAATTATATTTATAAATCAGAGCATAACTATACATTAATCGAATTAAATCATATCATTACTTGTGATGTATTCTATGCTCGAATGTTAATTATCTTTGGTTTTGTTTTTCTTTTAATTAGCTCAACGAACACAATCGTCATCTATCTTTGGTATTCAACCAGCATTCAATCGTAAAGATAGTGATAATACATCAACAAGTATATCAAATGAAAAATTACCTAAACAAGTACAACCAATATTAGAAAAAAAATCTAATATATATGTTAATACATTACCACAACAACCATCACATACAAAATCTTGGTCCGATGATACAATAACAGTACCTGCAGCACAAATAAAAAAATCAGAACAACATAGTGAAACATGGGATACATCAACATCTGATGATGATAATATTGTTACATCTAAACCACAACATGTATCAAATATTCTACAAAAAACACTTCCTTTTTCACCATCAAAAGATGATGCAATCGAATCTGATAGTGATAATAATTCAGTTGATACTGAAATTCAAAAATTTGACATAAATAAACCATCAAATGAAACAACAATACAAAAATTAGTTAATAATAAAATTGGAAATGGTTATAGAGTTATTGGACTAACGGAAATTCACTCACCTGTAAGTGAAGATTCTTCATGGACAACAACATCTGCAAAAATTAATAAAGAATCAATAAAAAATACAAAAGGTATTACAAATTTAATACAACAAATGAAAACAGATGAATCAACATGGGATGATTCTCATGTATTAAGTCATAGTTTAAAACAATCAAAAGACTTATCTAAAGTACAAATAAAAGAAATTGATAATTTAATACAACAAATGAAAACAGATGAATCAACATGGGATGATTCTCATCAATTAAGTCACAGTTTAAAACAATCAAAAGGTATTGAAAATCTTGTAAAAATTATGGATACAATTGTACAAACAAAACCATCAAAACAGTAAATATAAAAATAGATTAATATATTTAACATGTGATCAGAAAGTTTTTAGACAAAATTTCCTTTGGAGTCATTAGAAAGTATTTTCCGATGATTAAAATAGATTATACAAAAATTGCGCACGGAACTAAAGATGATAGTTTGAAAATAAAATGGACCCTGTCAACTTCACCATACCCATACTTATCTTCATTCAGCACCGTCAGAACTGCTGGGGCGTGTCTTTCAAGATCCCGGTGAAATAACCTATGAAAAGGTGAAAAAGTTAGTGTAGATGTAACTTTTATGAGCTAGACATGCACAAGTTCCAGTAACTGGTACTCATTTAGTTGGTTCAGTAGTATTTGATTTTTTTTCCAAGTCAGACTTGTTTTGAAAGACGAACGTTTCTCTACAAAATGTAGTATTGAGCTAACGAGAGAATGTGCTCTGATGAGTAAGTACTTTTGAACCTATATTGTGGCCAGCCATCGAGGATCAATAGACTAGAATACCCTTAAAAGGATTCGTACGGATGTGAAGATTTAACTGAGATGTTGACTTTTTAGTGGATTTGAGAATGAAAACTTTGTCCAGATGAAGGAGCCAAGCTGTTTAGCATTGATGCTGTGTAAAACATGCATATTTCGGAAGTTGTATATCTCAGAGGCATTCGATCGAAAACTTCTGAAATTTTGTGCATAAGCTAGTCTCACTGCAACCTTCATCGAGATAATGCTTTTAGATAAGAACTCGACAATAGAATTTTTATCGAAAAATTAGATTTATGCAGGAGACATTCACTAAAAAGCCAATATCTTGGTCAAATCTTAAGGCCAGGACAAACTCTTTGAAGTCTGTTGTAATCTATGTGTCCTCTAGTACTGAGCAAAAGATGGGTTCAACAACTTTTAAGCATATTCGAAAAGATCATCCTAACTCATAACTTTTAATTCGTCGGAAATACTTTCTAATTGATGAAAAGTGAGCAAACATCTTGTCTAAAAACTTTCTGAAGATTTATTATTTCTTGTTGTTTTTTTTTATTATCAAAAGACCAACATCATCGAATATAATCGGTAAACTTATTACGACTTCCATGTTTGAACGTGCTGATTCCAGAGCATCTGAAAATACTTTACATGAAGTAGATAATGATGAAGATTATGAACGTAGGAATAGTTTTTTTTTTCTTGTCTTTTATTGTCTATATAAAGTTTTACGTTTTGATTATAGAAAGTTGGAAAAAGAAAAGTGAAGAATTGCCTGTAACATCTATGAAAGATCATAATTCTAAAAAAATCCAACATTCATCATTACCTTATGATATTAATAATTTACAACATGGTTCAATATCATCGACAAAATCATCGTTTAGTGAGGTATAAATTATTGTTTTTTTTTTTTTGTTTGGAATAAAAAACAAAAAGTCACAATTTTATTTTAGATACAAATAAATGAATTAAAAGAAAATATAAAAAAACTTGAACCTAATCAAGAAGATACACAAGAATTAAAACGACAATTAAAAGATATGGAAAATAAAAAGAATAATTTCGAAAAATTATATAAAGAAAATAATCAAATGTTACGTCAAATTGAAAATAAATTAGAACAAGAAAAAAATGAAAAACAACGTCTAGAATGGACTACAAAAAATTTAAATATTGATTTACAAAATATTAAACAAAAACTTCAATTATTAGAAGATGAAAAAGATTTATTAAATCAACGTTGTAATAAATTAAAAGAAGAACGAGATAATCATGGTAAATATTCAATTAAACTCTAACAGAAAAAATAAAAAAATAATTTTTTTCAACACTAGGAAAAACATTATATAGATAAAATTTCTTTGAATATTTCAAAATCAATATTATTTATAGAACTATTTTGAAATTAAATAAATAATTCTTTCTTATTTCTATTTAGATGAAAAATTACGTATGTTACATACAAATAATTTACAAACATCAAATAAAAATTCCTATCATGATGATGATATTGATAAAATACAAAGTCGACATCGTGAAGAATTAAAATTATTATCAGCTGAAAATGATGATTTACATTATCGTACAAAACAATTAGAATCAGATTTAGAATTACATAAAGAATCACTTGATGTAACTGTACGTTATAAAATTGATCTTGAAAAAGCTTTAGAAGAAAAAACATTTTACCAACATGAATTAGATCGTTTAAAACATGAAAAAGATCTTATTGAACAAGAAAAACTTGAATATAAAACTAAATATGATAGTTTACAAGATGAAATACGTCTTATACTTTTGGATCGTTCAAAACTTGAACAAAAATTAACAAGTGAATTACAAGAACATATGCAAGAAAAACAACGATCAACAGATGATAAACAAAAATATCGAATAGAAATTGAACAATTAAATATTAAATTAAATGATGCTGAAGCACGTTTACGTGGATTACAAACACATAATGAAGCATTATTAGTATCAAAAGATCGTGATATTAAAAATGAATTTGAATCACTGTCACATCGTCTTAATCAAATTGAATCAAATAAATTAAATGCTGAACAACGTTATCATAATCAACATAATGAAATCACAAATAAACAACAACAACAAGTTCTAAATGAACCATCTATTACTCATGCGTCAACAACAATATCAAATAATCATACACATGATCAACATTCACAGTAAGAATCATTCTAAATAATGCAATAGAAAAAAAAAAGACCAAAAAGATTCATCTAATATAAACAGAGATGAAATACTAAATTTTGAAAAATATTTATTCGAAAATTACATAGATAAATTTTTTTAATGAAACTCTTGATTGGATTTATGACTAGAGGTGTAAGCCATCCAGCTGCGCCGCCGCCGCCGTCACGGAATCGGAGATAGTTTTACGAATTTTTTAGCCATTGCCGCTGTGAAAAAGTTAGTTCAGCCGTTGCGCCGCCGCCGGTGTAGAAAAACATGAAGACTAGTAGGCGCCGCCGCCGCCGTTTGATCCTTCGGTTGACACCTCTATTTGTGACAGTTCGTGATCGAAAAACTCAATTGGTATCAATTATTTTATTCTTTTCAAAAGGATTGAACTGTTCAAACAGATCATTTCTAGATCACGACGTATTCATACTCTATTTTGTTAGAAGATGGCAACACTTTTTCCTATAGTTTAAGTTTTTTAAGAAATATTGTTATACCGTCGTCTTTAATAAATAATCAAACTCGAAGCCAGATTATATGGTTGGTACAAGTGGCATGAGTGCGCTCACATTCATACAAAAGTACAATTTTTGACTGATGTCTAACACTTTTCTAAGTGTTGCAAGAATGTTCATGCAATGAAATATAAAAATAAATCACGCAGAAGAATCGTGGTTTATCGGCAGTTTTTGAATGGTTTGCACGACATCAGGTTCTATTTTGACAACTAGAACAGTGGTTAAATAGAATTCCTACATTATCATTATCAGTAAACATAGTTCATTTGAAAAGGAAAAATACCCCTGTCTTTAGGCAACCTTGTAGTATAGGGTACTGTCTAACGGGACATCTATTAGTCCGATATCTATTCTATAACTAACACTAGCTGTAGTTTTAGACAGAAGGCCGGTCTAATGCAGAGTTCTTGCGCTCAATCCGTTGAGCTACACGCACATACCCTGACTACTAGCTTTCATGATAAATATTCAAAAGGCATGAACAAGGTCTCTTCGAGATATGAAACTTTCAAGATATAGATTCTATTCCACGTGTAATAAATACAACATGCATTTTTTGAAAGCTTCTTATCTCTCAGAGACTTTGTTTCAACGTTTCGGCATTTTTCTAAAGAAATTAGCCTAGTTGAGTTCTCTATATACGCAAATTTTGAGATCAAACTTCGAGAATACAGATTTTACAATATCCCGGGAGCTTATAAAGGCCTCTAGAAAATAGACATATGAAAAACTCGATAGCTTATAAGGGAACTCATCTAACTGGTAATGTCTGTTTGCATTCATATTTAAAACTCATAGTGTAGATAAAAATTCTGCAAGAGATCATGCCATGAGGTCTTTCTTCCCGAGCTATGGTCATTTTACTACACTACGAGTCCTACCTATAAGTAAAATATGCGCTCAAACGGAGATTCTCAGTCGGATGGGCTCTCTTGTTAATCAAATCTCAATTGGAACCGAAATCCTTTTCGAATTTTTATTAGAACACTATGAACGATCTCTAGGCAAAAGAATCAAAAAAAAAAGTACATCTAAGGAAGTACTCCGATTAGCGTAAATATGTATCTTCGTAATTGTGCACTAATTCTTACTTGATTTTATTTTCATCATAATCAATTTCTAATTATCCGAAATATAAAGAAAAAAGAGAAATTTCATATTTAGTTCTTCATCATGTAAAAATTGTAATGCAGTTCAACGAAGTTATGAACAAGAACGTGAATATCGTTTACAAACTGAAAAAGATAATGAACGTTTACGTCATAGTTTTTCCCATCAAAAACAATATCAATATTTCAATAAAACATTTCCATTACAACAACAAAATAATGAAAATTATTTAATTGAAAATTCAAGAAAAATTCGTTCCGATACAGAACGTGTTAAATCTGAACTTAATCGTTTACGTGAAGATTTTGATAAATTAGTTTCAAATTATGAACCAATAAATAATTTTCAACAACAAGTACATTTACGTTCACAAATTGATACATTTCGTCAATTTTATGAAAATGAATTTCAACAACGACAATTACTTATGTCAAAATTAACTCCTGAACTTAAATCATCATTAACACAAAATTATCATCAATTATCATCACCACATTTAAATCATAATCATTCATTTAATGAAACTTGTACAACATGTACAAATAGTCGTTTACTTAGAGAACGACTTGATACTGCTATTGATACAAGTTTAGCTGATCAACGTTTACAAAAAATAAAACAAATTCCTTCTATACCACGACAAGCTTCATCATTATTAACAATAAATACTCTTAATCATGGTATGTTATCATCTATTGAACTTTTACGTGAACGTTATTATGTTTGAATTTTACAATAACAAACAGTGAATTTTTTTTTTTTTTTTTTTTTATCTTTTTCTGTTTTTTTTTCTTCCGTATGTATCTAAGTGATAGTGTTTGTGTTTTGTTTTTTTTTCTTTTAATACATGAAGGTGCTTTGTTTTGTTTTTCTCTCACTGATTTAAAATAAACAATTATATTCTTTCAGATCTAATAATGGATGGTGCTGGTAGTATTACATTTTGGGGTTATAGTCCTAGTCTTTGTTTAACAAAATATATTGATAAACAATCAGAAGAATTACCTATTCGACTTTTATTAATTGGTAATGGAGATATTCGTCATATATTTCATACATTAGCATTAACAACATCACCAATACATATATATATTCTTGAATCTCAATTAGAAATTTATGCACGTCATTTACTTTTTCTTCAATTAATATTTACATCAATTAATCAAATAGGTTTACAAGAAAAATGTGAACATTATCTTGAATTATTTGCTAATTTACATATTAATACACATACAGAACAATATTTAAAAGAAGCAGCTACTCAACTTATTCAACATATAACAAATATAAATGGAGAATTTCAATTTGCATCTAATATAACAATTGATACAACATTATTAAAATATAAAGAAAAAGATTTTCTTGAAGGTATATTTCAATTTTGGCGAGCATCATCTACTAAGCAACCATTTCCAGCTGAATTAGCTTGGGATGGTCGTGTTCGACAATATTTAGGTATGTACAGTAAAAAACAAAATACAAACAGTTTACTACACCATATTCCTCCTAATTTAAATCAAACAAAAAAGTATTTTATACAGTACTTCTTCGTACTTTACAGGAGGTTACAGTGCAAAACTTTTTATAGTAGTATACTGTACGATGTACGATACAGTAGTTTAGAGTGCAAAGTATTCTATCGTAGTTTACGGTACAAAGTATTGTACATAGTCTATGGTGCGAAGTACTCTTTATAGTTTAGAGTGCAAAATACTGTATACAGTTTAAGGTACGAAGTTTTGTGCAATAATTCACGATGTGAAATGCTGGGCATTAGTTTACGGTGTGAAGTAGTATAGAAATAGTTTACTGTATGATGCACTGTACAACTGAGCGATAAATATCAAGAAACTATCGTGAATATACTGATTGGTTTAATGTGCACTATGCTAGGTGTGGATGTATGAAAGTACTGCATTATGATATATTCTATCAAAATAGATGAATATTTTTTAAGGCGGCCCCCCCCCCCCCCCCCCCCGCCCCCTTCTTTTTCTGTTCGTCAACTCCAGTTGTGTTCGTGTAGCGTTGCATGGGGCTGCGAGGCTTC
>CAJNSZ010000954.1:23935-41865 GCA_905329745.1 Rotaria sp. Silwood2 | reverse complement strand
TATCCTATTGGTTTGGCAACGCGCAATATAAATCAACATTTTAAATGGTAGATTTCACAGTATAATTTTGATATTCAGATAGTCTAGGATGATTGATTTTTATGATTCACTTTTTGAAGTACACATAACTCTCGGATTTAAATCCGAAGTTTCCGCATTTATTTCTTTAAATACTGACAGTTTCGAATTACGTACAACATCAATCAACTAAACACAAGAGTTATGACATTAAATATACGAAACCAACTTTTATTTTCGTGTTAATTATGATAATTTTTTGTTTCTAATGGATCTGGAAACTTTAATTTTTCTAGTCTCAATCTTGAGAATATTATTTCAGACTTTAATCGAATCAAATCTAAAACAAATTTTCAATATTTCCTTTTTTTTTTTCGTATTATTTAGTCAGTCAACGACTAGCACCTTTTATGTCTTCTCTATAACATTATATATTGTTTGATACGATTTATAAGATAATTCGATAAAAATCATAAAATATTCAACTTTAATCTTAAATGATAATTCGTACAACTTTTTCTGATAGTTCTGATGAAGTTTTTTCTTTTATATCCAGTTTCCGTAATGACGACCATGTAAAGAAGTCAAAGTTGTTCCCGCATATCTTTAGTTGTGATTGATTAATATTACATAGATTGCCTAGGTCGTATCGCATATTCAGAAAACCACAAAGACTAAATTGGATAGTTTTTTACTCTTTGCCTTAGGGTATTCAGATGAAATAGGAATAAATCCTAACCACAATAGTGATTTCCTAATCATTTACAAAGTAGAAATTGAAAATGATGTATCTCTCATAATTCTATATATAGGATGATAATAAATTTTGTTAAGCAAAATGTCACTCACGATAGAACATTTCAAGATATGCGTATCTTTTTCAGCTAATATTTTATCGATCATTAGATCTTAGGAAACTATGAAAAGTCTCGAATAAATCTGTGTTCATAGGTGTTCATTGCTGAGTTTTGAATTTATTTAGTGTTTTTCATTTAGTTGAAAGTTATGGCAAATACGTTTTGGTTATTATTAATAAATAGAAACTGTAAATCTTTTTAAAAGTGAACTTTATTATAATTTGATTATAAGTGACTTTCCAACGATAGAAACTGCGGAAGTTCTTAGATAATGAAGTTAAAAATTTTCATCATCAATTTCTCACAGAGTAGACAAATTTTCGTACCTTGAAATAATCTATATTTAGTTTAATATGAAACTCATGAAAATGAACAATTTATGTTCTAATGAAAATTATGCTAAAGAAAAAATAAACACGTTATAAAGTCTATTTTAATCTATTGTTTACCTAATTCACACGCAAAAAACAAAAAATAAAAATAGTCTCATAAATTTGACTAGTGTTCAATAATGTGCATCTGTTGGTATTTTCTATACTCTCATCTAGACTCCTCTAAATAGAATAATAGACAAATAAAATAAATAATAGGAAGAAATTCTAGAAAGCTATGTGGATATTAACATATAATCAACATATAAATAGCATTACTGCTTTAAAACAAAATAGAGACTTATAAATATACGTATGTGAGAGAGTTCTATCATTTTAGAATATCCTTTTATTTTCAAAAATTTCATTATTACATATTAGATTATTGCATTTTAGACACTTTTAGTAATTCCAGAAAGGCGAAAATCACAGTCCTGACTATTGGCAATTACTTAAAATCAACTGAGAAATTCATGGTATCCACTAGGGAATATTTTCAAATCAATTATGAGATATATAAATATTTTTCAATATCAAATCAACAGTTCCATACGTAAATATCAACTAATCAAATTTTTCGATATGTTTCATGTCCTTTGCTTCTCTATGAACTTGTTTGCTTTTGACTCACCTCTTTCTTATCTCTTTTACGGTAAAATCTTATTAATCGTCTTTAAGCTGTTTTCCACAATTTTTGAGATGAGCATAGAGAATAAAATTTCTGTTATTTCATAATTCTTATAACACTCTATAGTTAACATTTTCCATAACGAACTCTTATACAATATATATATATATAGATTATAAATTTAAAAGCTCAAATCGTGTTACTGAACTGAATTCTATGTTTTAGAATATAAGCAGCTATAATATGTGCCGTATTTTAATTCCAAAGAGAATATTCTAGAACCTTTTTTATATTGAAAAAATATAGGGAAACATTCATTAAGAACGACCAGGTAAACATTACACACTTGAATTCCTCTCCTCCCTGGTGCTATTCTTGTTCAGTTTTATGAAGTTTAGACAAAACTCTGCTTCTCCTTTTATATAGACGTTCATTATGAAGAAAAAAAAAATTTAGAAAAAATCTGATTGTTCAAATATATTGCTTCGTTTTTATTAAATCATCATTAATTAAATGAATATAACAAAACTAGAAATGAATTTATCAATACCAAACAAGAAGACAAAATACATATTTGATAAAAGAAATCGAACTTAGTACAAAGTTTTTCTTTTCTAAATACATTTGACTTTAGTCAGTAGAAAATAGTAAAAACAAAAACAAACAAAGTTCTATACTAATGTCACTCAAAAATCTGGACAAGTTTTTATTATTGTTCTAAACAGTTATTAGCGTGCCGATGAAGCAATCTTTAATTACTTCAAGGTCATATTAATGTTAAATTGATTGATTCAGTTTCAGTTGATTTCTTTTTTGCAAAAGTTCTTTCAAAACAAACTAAGTGAGAAGTTTCGCAAATATGTTGTGAAATAAAGAAAAATACCCATAGTATGTGTCTGTACATCCCCATAAATGATCGCTCCTCTTCTCTATCCAGATTTGTCTTGTTTTTATGTATCACCATTTCGCTCCTCCCTTGAACTGAACGGCCTGAATAAATGATCCCTAATTTATTTGTCTAAATTAATCTTTTTTCATAAATTTGAGCTTAACATAGTCAAAATGTGAGTATGTCTTTTCTTTTCCATGTTCAATCAATAAAGAAATAAAACATTCTTTCTAACGTCGATAGTTAAATAACGTATTTTATCCAATAGGAAATAACAAAGAAACGAAAACTTTGTTTGGTATTTTTATTGAAATGATTGACAAATTCTACTTAAGTATTTTATATTGAATTTGTAAATATTTCTATTTGGGTTTATAAAGAGATGAGTATTATTAACATTAGTACTGTAAGAAAATTTTTTCAATTATAATAGATATGAATATTATTTTATCATGAGGCTGTTCAGCATTTTAAAATTATACTACTTAGAAGACAAATAGGTCATGACGACTGTGTATTACCGATACATTTAGGAGATATATACCTTACATCAGTTCTTAGTTGCCTTCAGCATGTTTTAAATAATATATTGAACAGTTTTCTATCAATGTAACACAATAATTTTATTTTTTAATAATTGAGAAAGATAATCATCGACACTGAGAACGCTTTGAATATATTTTCAAAGAATAGAAAAAAAACGAGTACATGGGAAAATACTCGCAAAATTATTTGGACACATTTGAGTGCGGGTATGGATCTGGATTGGTTTAGGATGGAATGTGAACCATAATTGTATGATTGGGCGTGTGACTTTTCTATCCATTCTCACACCCACACCCTGATATTGACACTGACACCATCACATTGCACATTTCTATAATGAATGCAGGACGAAAAATGATATAAGGATATTAGAATCTCGGAAGATTGAAATGAATTTTATTGAATTCTCTCAGTCTTTGGTAAACTCTTTAATGAATTGATCAAATTATAATAAAATCTGGCTGATTTTGTTAAAATTTATCATGAACCAATCCTTTAGTATTATATTGCCTGAATTATTTTGTTCAAATACATAAACAGTTTGAAGATATAAAAGTGAACAATTATTTAATGAAATAGTCATATATGTATGACAGTTCTTTACACAAAAAAACAATCAATTTTTGAATAATCTATTCTAAAACTTTATACATAAATAATCAAAATATAATAAAATCACTCATTCTGTAATACAACTTTTGCAAATTTTGATATATCTCAATGGATTTAGAAATACTTGAGATTCAATTTTCAATAAAAATGGAAAAAGATATTGTTCACCTAGCTCGAGCAAAGTTTGAAATATATAAGTGAAAATACACTTTTTCCCTTTCAAATTTTATCTATTAAGTCTTATTTAGGTTACACGCAGTTTATCATATTAGATCAATAAAGCTGAATGAGATATTTTAATTTGTTTATAGTGTTCTCATTTATCGCAGAAACAAACAATAGATTATTTCAGAGTCTTGGAAAATTTCATTTGTTTCTTAAATTTTTCTCATACTCAAAATATTAAAATTATATATTAGAGAAAACACATATATAACTATATATAGCAGATTTTTTTAAAATTTATTTAACCCTAGTACGCCCAACATGGGTCATTTCTGACCCAGAGATAAAAATTTGGAAATACACTATAATATTTTGGTAATTTCGGGTTTAAGGAATCATTTATCATCTATTATGAATAGANGTCAGGATAGTGGCCTTAGAATAGAGAAAATAATTTTATAGAAGCGTATATTGCTACTGTAGTGCGTAAAAAAGCACGGGCGTACTAGGGTTAATATTGTATATTAACATAAAACATAAAACAAAATGAAAACAGTTTCTTTTTGCATATATTTATATTTCATATATAATTATTTAATATTAAGAAATATTAAATTTATATCTAAAGACGAAATCTTGATGGTTCAAGAGAGATTTGGCTACTACAAAACCATTTTTGTATTATGAAGTGATATGTTTCAGTTTTCGTTTTATCAATTGATCCATATAACTATATCTAGAAAAAGCAATTTCATCTATACTAATTGACAAAGATCTTGTTCAAAAATATTGACATGCTGAGCTAAAAAAAAAAAGAATTCATTTTTTATTGTGAGTCTTTTTTTGTTTACATACAAATCGATTCAAATGTTTGTAAAGATCTTCTTCATTGTTGAGCCAAAGTACCATAGTACGCTGGTTTGAAATCTGATCGAACTTGTAAAGAGAGAAACAGATTGTTACAAAAATTATATTAATTTATTGTCTCAACTAAACGTATTTTTATTCACTAATAAAAATCTAATAAAGTTATATAATTACACATAGAAAGTTTTTAATGCTTCTTAGGAATATGGTCCATGTAAATTTTCAAGAACTATTCAAACATGGTTCCTATATATATGTCAAGTGCTACCTGTGAATCGTCTCTATACCTTTCTTAGATTAATTTAGGGTTGCGATTTCTATATATTTTCAAGAACTATCTCGAGAGATCGTCTATATTACTTTCTAAGAGCTACTTAAGTCTAATTCGATAAAATTTTATAGAAAATTCTTATTCTCGATAGATAGTTTTTCTATAAAGAAAATATTGAAATAAAATGATATTTGCTTCCCGTTAATCACTTCATCATTCAATTTCAATGATGATGCTGATTAGAAAAACTTTAAACTTATTATTCAGTATTAATTTGTTCGTTGATATTTTATATAACGAAACGAACTTGTGGCTTCTGATCTTTTCTTCTTAATACTAATAGTTAGATAAAACAATCTAAAATTTATTTTAATCAAGTCTCCTTAATGTAATCTAATCTAAACATCATCCTTAATAGTACTTAAAAAATGGAAGAAATATCAATTAGATTATTCTTAGAAAGTTATAAAGATCAATGTCAACATTAACCTGACAAAGTTGTAGAGGTTACCACTAGATAGTCTTTGAAAGGTAATAAAAAATACTGTTAGGTAACTCTCTTAAATATTTATGAATAACAGTGTGAGATGTCTCTCGAAATAGCACATATTGCTCATTAAATTAGGAATTTAATCTGAACTGATGATCAGGACTGATCTACTTCTAACATTTATCTCATATTGTCTTTAGCGTTTCAATATAACTCTATTAGAGTAATAACTCACTAATCGTTATTACTAAATACGTTTATTACTTTCAAGTCTTTATTACTCTATTACCTGTAATAAGTGATAAAAGTAATTAATAGTAAAATAGCAGGAAAATAATTTATTGTTCGTTAATAAAAATGAATGAAAGTTCTACTATTAGTGAAATAATAAAACCAAAGCTAACTATAATAAACAGTAATAAGGAAAAAAAAAAGTAAGGAAAACTATTAGAAATAGTCGAGTAATAGTAATAACGTAGGAGCCATAGTCGAGAAGAGAATGCTCTTTTCATGTGAAATTTTCTAAGATATTCTAATGACTTCAAGAACTATACATAAGTAAAATTTGTTTGTTCAGTTTTTTCATAAATATGGTGCCAATGGTAAAGACTCTTGTATAATGCTCATAACTCCGATAAGGTAACGTATAGAAAAAAATCTTTCTACAGTAGTTTAGTTCTAGTCTGAATAGACTCTAAGTAATGATTGGTACATGATAAAAAACGTGAGATATTATTTTTGATAGTTCTTTCATTAGTATATTCAGTTTTCTCTAAGTTAGTTAATTTTTTATTATTAAATGTTTTAATATTCAAATTAAATTGATATTTTCAAAAATAAAAATGTTTGTTGGTGTACTCATTTTTGGGGCTGATATATTCAACTAACATATTCTGTTTAGCTTCGTTAAACTAATACAAAAGATCTAATGTGAAAAATATTTTCTAAAGCATAGTTGTTTGTAAAGACAATCCATTGCCGTACTATGGATCTATCTTATTTATTTTTGATTTGAAACAGAAAATTTGTTTTTTTTTTTGTGAAGTTTTCAAAGTTTGTAATGGAGAGGAAGAACTGGAAAACTTCGACTTAAAACTTCGACACTTCTTATTTTCTTCGAAAAAATGTATGAGTTCGAGAAAATAATATAATTTTTCATTATTCGTATGGTTTAATAAGAAAGATAACAATTATTAATTGAAATTATTTTTCTTTTTTTTTTTCGAATTTTCCTGATTAAAGTTTGAATAGTTTGTTCTGATTAGTTTTTTAATTAAAGATACATTTACTAGATGTCCAAGGAAAATCATCTGGTCTCCAAAGACGCAATGTTTCTAAATGAGACATAGAATTACTAAGAAAAGGTACAAAAGATTTGCCAATATGAAACGATTATATTCGAGCCAAAATAACAAATAGGAAGATAAAATTCCAAATATTTAAAAGTATTGAATGTATTATTTCTTAGCCGATTGGATGCCTAAAAATTAAAATAAAACTAAGTTTAATAAATGATGTTAAATTATTAGGGTTGACTCGTAAAAATATGATAATTTTTGAATGAACAAAAGAAAATAAATGTGTACAATGCATATTGAATATCTTTTTTCGTTTAATGTAGACTATTAAGAACTTTTCTATCTCACTTTTTATTTCTTTTCTTATAATTTTGATCAATGATTTATTCATAATAGGAATAGATTTTAATTAAATAAGATAACTATATTTTCAAATTCAAAATTAAAGTAATTATGTAATTCATCCTTACGTATTCAACTAAGATGTAAAAACCATTGAAATTGTTGCACTCAAAGAGAAGTTAATTGAAGTGACATTGAAATGATATGAGCAGAGTATTCTTTCACGTTCTTTATTTCAATTCATAGATTTGTCATTAAATGCTATAAACATATATTTATTTGAATATTTTTTTATGATAAGAATAGTTTTCTAATCAAAATATAATTCTATTTCAGTCAATTATTGATCAAGTTTCTAACATTTACTTTTATAATGATTAATTTGAAAATAATTAATATATTATTAAACTAAGACATCAGATTTCGATTTTCATGATTATTCAAATGATAGTTAATTGCATGACTACTTGAAAGTAAAAGGTAACTTTTTCCTTCTAATATAGTAGCTATTTTGGTATTTCGATGAAAAGTACTTAATATTCTCATTAAGATAAAATCCTTAGATAAGAGAATAAAATTATATTCTTTCATATTGCTCTGTTTTGTTTACAGTCAATTTTAATAATTTCCTTCTTGAATTTAATCAAGTGTATTTCTCTATTCACTATATTTGTTCTTTCTTTTTTAGTAATATACAAAATCAACTATGTTGCAAACAATCTGAAACAACTGATAGATAATTATTGAAACATAAGAAATCAAATTAAATTCTACTAACGAGAGAACGTTTTCAAGGACCCAATTACTTTTGAGTTCAGAATCTGTGCATCAGATAGACCCCACTGTGGCATGAGAAACCCCAAAAGGATAAGTGTCCATAGACCTTCTGCCCAGAGTTATAGGAATTTTACTGAAATTTCAGCCTATGGCATGTTATATACCAACAAATCGACTGACGGTATTTCGAGCTGAGATTTAGCCTACAAATAGGTCACTGGCGAGCAAAATATCCTGAAAACTACAACTAAAAAAAAGTTTCCTTCGACAGATATTAGAATTCCAAAAAGCAGAATATTTTAGCACCGTTCGTAGGATATTATTGATTTTACGACTAATATCTACCGAAGGAAACCTTTTCTTCAGCTGTAATTTTTGAGGACATTTTACTCACCAATAAACCTTTTTGTGAGCTGAATCTTAACTGAAATATCATCACTCGGTTAGTTGATATATACTATGCCTCAGACGGGCATTGCAGTAAAATTCCTATAATTTTGGACATAAGGCCTAAGGACACTAAATATTTTGAAGTTTTTCATACATTAATGGGATCTACCTGATGCACAGAGTTTCAACTTAAACGCGTTAGGACCATTGAAAACGATTCCTCGCAAAATGACTTTTATCATGACGATAATTCTGTATAGAATGTGAATACTAAAAAGGTTAGATATTTTTTATACGGTTATGAATGCAGAAGAATGTTAGATTTAAAAAAAAGTTCTAACGAAATATTTTTCAGAACATAACAAAATATGATTTGTGCACAGTAAATATACATAACTATTTTCAAAGTAAAACGACTAAAATATATAAAGTTTAAAGAATTATTGTAGTTAAGATAGGAGAAAATCTTTTTCATAGTCTTATTGACGATAAAAAAAGAACGAAAAAACAAGATTTACTGAATATGCGATTAAAGTTCAATCCAAAATAAAGTCTTGTTACATTTCCTAACGTTAGTTCCGTTTTAGTTCTTTTTCTATCTAAGATAGTTGCATATAGTATTTTCATAGGTCTAGCATTTTCTTTATGTGAAAAAGCAAAACAAGAAAAAAAATCACTGTGCACTGTCATACATGTGTCTACTATTACTGAATAAATTTATCTATGCTAAATTTTTCTCTCTACACTTTACTTTTTGCTAAAAAGAGGAGTTTAAAAACAAAGGAGAAAAAAAGAGGTAGAGTGGGTGGTCAGCGATAGTAGAAGTTGTAAATAAATATTATATCTAATTGTTCAAGTTTTATTAAAGAGGAATTTCATGGGAAGCATATCAGTAGTTAATGGAAAAAGGCAATATTTGGAATTTTGAGCTGCTTTTCTAATCGAAGTTTTTTCCGATTTCTATCATAAAGAGACTTAGCATGTAGTAGAAAATAATTAATCAGCGTGTTAAAAATCCTTGACATTCAAAGTTAAAAGGCTCATCTTCAAATTGGAGGCATCGATAAATTGTTCTTTCCTTCTTTATCGGCTATTCTCGATTACGAGCTAGTTCCTTGAATAATCAAAACTGAAAAAACCTTTTTACTCCGAAATAAAATAATTTTCATGAATAAAACTCAATTGAAACTTTGCCATAGGATATCGAGCAATTTATAACAGTCATTACTGATTTTCAGTACCTTACAGTGTATTATCTTTAGACTAAATAATAAATTCAACTTCGATTCGTTGATATTTTGTATCCTAACAGTAACCGAATTGGTTTCCTAAGTTCTTTTGAGAAAAAAAATTTCTTAAACGAAATTTTGTTCGGACCTCGTTTTCGTGGCCCATATTAAGCCCTGGTATATACCATAATTAATTGAATTATTTCGCTGTGATCATGTCGTTCATAATAATTTTATAGTAGACTGACACTCGAGCAAAGCTGAAGTAGAAAAGTCAGCTGACTGCATGCAGTGCAATAGTTTACGTATTGCTTTTAGGTCGCCATGCCGAAAATCTTTCCAGACTTGTAAGACTTTATCGTGGATATGGATACATTACCATATAAGAAAACTATTAACTGTCAATTATCATTTTCGAGATTTTTATATCTCTTCAATGCCATCGAATGTTGAAAAGTAAATATTACATATACACTACTTACATTCTCACCAAGTTTTTTTTTTGATTCAAAATGATGCTGAGAAGTTGAGAACAAGGTTTGGTAGTAAAAATATCGAGAAAAGAATATCAACGTGAAAAAATGGTCAAAGTATTTCAGAAAATTCTGACCAGCGAAGGACATCCTTTATTGTAGGAGTTAATGCTAGCATTCTAACAGACCAAGCATAAGTTAAAAGATAAACAAGAAAAAATTTTTATAACGTATCATTTTTTTTTCTACTTCATTATTTATTTTTTGACATTTTTCCAGCACACCAGAACAAGTGACTGACTTGAATCATGAATCGTATGTTAAGATGAAAAAAAGAAGAGTTTGCAATGAGAATTGACCGAACGAAAAGCAATAAGTCGACAAATGCCTTAATGAACAGATGATTTCTGAGTTAGATCTTTGTTCTTGGATTGTCTTCATATGTTAGTCTACGATGAACGACATTGACAATGATTTTTCTTTTTCAAATGGAAGTAATTATCAAATTGCATTATTATGATTAAATTATTTATTCAAGTCTTAGTTCATATTATATAAAATAATCAACATAAAAATTAACGAGAACTCTCAATAGGGGCTTAGCTCACACGATACAGCGCTCGCTTTGCATGTAAGAGACACCAAGATTAATACCCGGAGCCTCTATTTTAACTTTTATTTTTATTTAACAAAGATAAATATTTATTTCAAAGGTAAACCAGCAACTTGTCGACATTTATGCATTGTAGCTCTTAAAATAAATTGTTTTCGAGAAAGTTCTTTAACATGCTAAAAAAAAAGAAGAAATATATGAAAATATTCTTAATAAACAAAGAAGAAAAAAACAACAAACTTTTAAATAAGTATCTAATCCAATAGATTTTCTTCTAAGTCCATCAGCAAGATAATATAATAAATCTTGAATTGCATGTTCTTCAGCATATGATTGTAAAAGTCTTTTTATAGAAAAACAAAAACAAAAAAACGACAAGAAATAAATAAAATTAGGAAATAAAAATGTTTAACTGTTTATAAACAGGTGCAGGAGTTATAAGAGCATCTTCTTTAACTGAATTTCCTTTTCCCGATGATGATGATGACATTTTTTGTGTTGCTTCTAATATTTCATTAGTTTTTGCCTTCATATTTGTTATATAATTCTAAAAGAAAAGCAGAGAAAATTAAATAGGAAGTAAAAAACGCCAAACTTGTGCTTGAATTTGTTGTTGTTGTGCATCATTAATGTATGATTGAATTCTTTTTTCTCCATCAATTAAATCTTGTTCAGTTTTTTTAAGTGAATCAATTTCTGCTTTTCCTATTTGCATTGTTTCATCTAAACGAACTCGAACTTTATCTAAAACAGCTGTTTGAACAGAATCTCGATAAATATCTTGAGGAATTTGTGTTTGAGGATATCCATATGGATATGAATATGATGGATTTCCACTATTAGTCATTGGCATTCCAATTGGTGTTGGCATTGATGATGCACTTGTTGGATATGGTGTTGAACGATTAGCCATACTAGAATTTGAATAAACAGGAGGTGATTGACTAAATGCATCAGACATTGCCTTTAATAAATTCAAAAGATCACTATTTGGCTGAAATGAAATTAAAGAATATTAAAAAACTAAATAAAATAAATAAATAAATGTTTTACATGACGCCAATTTTTAAGATAAGATATAATAATAGTTCCATCAGATTGAACATCTTTACTTGCTGGTGAAACATACATATCTGGTGTTGGTTTAACATAAGCTAATGGTGGAACATTTGGATGATCTTGTTGAAACCATATTTCAATAGGAATATTATATCGATTTCCTTTATATTGACAAGCAACAGTTCCAGCCAAACAAAGTAATTCTTTTGAAGTTCCATCATTATAATAATATTCAACTAATTTTAATATTAAATTACTTATTGAAGAATTAAGGCATTGATTAATATCTCGACGAACCAAATCACGATTTTTAGGCTTTGAATTTAAAATATTTCTTTTATAAAAATATTTAATTTGCTAATCTTACTCGTGCTCGTTGTATCATTTGATCAATTTCATTTTGCGATTGTTTCATTATGATTTTTATTTATTGAGAGAAAATAAAAGGTTGTGAACTAATGAATCAGAATTCACATTAAAAATGTGTTGTCAAATGACTCTGTGTAAATGTATTATTTTAACCATTCAAACCAATAAGAACAGAACGAAGAGGTCGCTACATCACATTGTTTGATTAATAGGAAAAAGAAATTCTTTCATCATATTTATTCATTTGAGAAGGTTTCAAATTATTAATTAAATACTCTTTCACTGATAAACAAAGAAAAAAACCTATTCGAAAGCAAATGCAAAAAAGCTTTTTATATAAATAAAAGCCATCAGTTCGTTTTACGAATCGAAAAAAATACGAATAACAATCACAGAATTACTTGAAAAGAAGCAACAACGTCAACAGTATTAGAGTAAGAAGGGGTAATTAGTCACATGAAATCGAAGTTTTGTTTTATAATGCTCATAACTTTTTTATTCTGAACGATAGAAAAAGATTTTTGCTAGATCGTATGTACAGAAAACATTTTTCTATTCAATAGTGTTTTTAATTTAAAAAAATGTCACCTAGTAACATTTCGACGATGGTTTTCATGAGATCTACTATTACATTTGCCAAATCACCTCCAATGAAGTGGCTTGGCAATCAATGTATACATACGGGATGATTTGGCAATTCCATACATTTTATGCATAGATAATAAAATCTATTTTTCCAAACTATTTTAAAACATTTTCTCATAAAAAATATATCACTAGAGAGCCCGAAAATTTCTTTATAAGCCTATACTAATCTTGAATTTCAATATTTCATGAGACTCAAATCCAACCATTCCAAAAAAACATCACCAAAATAAGAAGTTGTGCCAAATCACTTCACATGCGGTGCTTTGGCCAAGGGGGTAAGTCAAGGGGGAAAAAGCGGATTGTGGTATCTCGGTATCCTGTGTATCCCCGATGTATCCTGTGTATCCCCGATGTATCCTCTGTATCCCCGATGTATCCTCCGTATCCTGACCGTATCCCGGATACGCGAATCCGCGAAAAATCTACGTATCCGGAATGCGCCGAGGACACATTAGGGATACAGAGGATAAAGACGATATATTGCGAATATAGGGAATTCCTGGATCCGATTTTCTCCGAAGCGGAGAAAAATGAAAAACTGAGTTTTCTGCAAGGGGGAANCAAATGGGATCTGACTGATATTAACCAGAAAACATGGATCGATTTTAGTGGTAATCCATGGACTGACGTGAGGTGAGCTCGAAATTTCGAGTTTACGGCGTTTCGAGCTCACTTTTTGTAATCTCATTAAAAGTATCTCTAAGTCATTTTGTTAACAGCGACCATTTTGATAAGGGATATTATGTTAATTTAGACAATCTTCTAAATTTCTACGATAATAAAACTTGAAAATTGAGTTTGATCATTCCTGAATGATTCTTTTGAAAAGTTTGATTCTATGCAAATAACAATCTATTTTGTTCATCGAAATTTATTTTTTTATAATTATAAAAATTCAGTTGATAACTTCTAAACTAGAAATTCTAAAAAGATTTTGAATATATATTTGAAAAAAGAAAATGAAATTCTTAATTGTATAATAATGTTTTCAAATTTCTCTAAACTCGTTAAAATGATTGAAAAATGAATAGATTAAGAAAAATAAAATCAACATTATTTAATAATTACCTTGGAAAATTAACAATATTTAAAACATATTCACAATCTGATTGTTGAAATAAAATTTTTTTGTACTTATTATCTTCTTAATCTCATATTTGCTTCAACTGTATTTAACATACGATAGTAAAAATCTATAAGATTGGAATTGAAGACCTTCAACAACAAAATAACATAGTTTAGGATACTAAGCTATACAAGATGCTCGTTAAATATTTAAATATATTATTATACATATACATATATATATATATAATACATACTGATCATCGATTGGTTTGTTTAATTCATTTAATATTGGTAATAATTTATCACCTTTTTATAATAATCAAACATATTTATTTTCATGATCAAATCTTAATAATTTTAATTTAATCTTTAAAAAAATAAAAAATAAATAAAATACAATATTAAATTTATTTTTTTAATATAATATATCATCTTCCCATGTAAATTCATCTTTTTGTTGATCTTTATATTTATTAAAAACACGTAGAAGTTTATCAAAACTTTAAGTTTTTATTTGTTGAAGAATAAGATTTATTTCAGTCCATGATAAACAATTATCTTCACATAATAAACCCATTTATATAAATATTTAATAAAACGATTCTATTAAATAATTCAATGTGTCAAACGTGTTTGAGTTGTTTGTTTTTTTTATCCTTCCTTTTCTTAGTTGTGTTAGATACACTTTTATGTATAAAATTACATGATAATAAATGTCGACAATAAAAATAAAAAACTAAACGTCAATTGAGTAAATATGATGATAGACTATTTTTATATTAGAACAATATCGAGTAGAACATAAGGTTACATTTCCTTTTTTCTTTTTCTTTTTCTTTTTCTTTTTCTTTTGTCTTGTTATAAAAAAAAAACTATTTTATTTATTTCTTATTAAAAACCTTTTCAGTAAATAAAGAAAATATTATTCATGACATGCATTTATTCAACATTAATTAAAGCATCTAGAGAAATAATATTTTTTATCAATGGTTTTGTTTTTCTAAAATTTGCTGTGATGAATAATAATTATTTATTCTATTTTCATTCATTTAAACTATTCGATTCTTTTATGTATATATATATGATTATATTTTTATCAAAAATTGAATCATTATTATAAATATTTTTTCTTTATTAAAATTTCATAATGTTTAACATTTTAACAATAGTTTATAATTATATTCTAATACTAAATTTCTTGTTAATCAACAATCAATAAAATAAATAAATAAATAAATAAATATATAAAGATAAAATGTTATTTAAGACGAAGGATAATCATCATCTTGAAAATTAATTTTATTAACAACGAAAGTCAACGATAACGATAACGATAACGATAACGATTATTGACATTTATCGATACGATACGATACGATACGATACACTAAAATAATCAATACTGTCAGTCAGTCATTGGTTCGAGAAAACCATGAATAATTGTTTTTGTTTTAATTGCAGAATCAATATGATGTTATATTATATATTGATAGAATTAAAATATAAAAATAAAAGATAATTTATTTTTGTTAAATTAACTAAAGTTAACTAAATTATTTTAATAAGAACAATAAAATTTCTAATCGTATTTCTTTGTGTAAATGTACCAAATAAACATAAGATCGATGGAAAATAAGATTAATTAATATCCGTCAATAAATGTCATTTAAAATGTTTTTTCTAGTGTATATTGAGACCGGCTGGTATGAAAACAATAATAATAAGAGTTAAGTCTTATGTTGTCATAATGTCCTTGGAATCGTTCTTATATAAGATATATGTTGTTTGTATAAATAATATCGAGAAAGAAAAGAAAAGAAAAAAATGTTAACAATGGTTTGTGTCTCTCTCATGAGTTTAATTGCGTTGTATGCGAGTCGCACATACTACTCTGCGACTAATTCAATCTGAGTTGTCACTATTTCTTTTTTTTTGCCACCGGGCTACATCGTCATCGATCACTCGAGCAAGAGAAACTTGTTCTTATATAGATCATCATTTTGTCGAAGCGAATCGAGCCGAGAAAGAAGAGAACAATCAATGATATTAGAACGACGAAGAACTTTCATATTCATTATTCAAACAAAGTTACTCTTATTAGAAATAAAGAAGAACAAGATGTGACGACAGCTGCTATTTATCATCTATTTGAAATTTAAAGAACAAATGTAGAAGAAAAAAACAAAACAAATGATTATACCAGGAATTTGGTGGTTATCTTTTGTATGTTTTTTAACTTTAGTAGGCAATGTTCTTGTTATATTAGCTGTTTATCGTGAAACATCACTTCATTCTCCAACTTATTATTATATTGTTTCATTGGCTGTTGCTGATCTTTGTGTTGGAGTTATTGTTATACCATTAGCTATTTTTTTTGAATTATCAATACCATCACCTTATCATTTTTTATGTAATCTATGGCATATAATTGATGTTGGAGCATCAACAGCATCAATTCTTGCTTTATGTGTTATTTCACTCGATCGATATATAGGAATTACTTCTCCTATTCGATATCCAAGATCATTTATAGCTCGTCATTCATCATTTGTTATTGCTGCAATATGGTTTTGTTCGACAATAATTGCTGGTCCAACAGTTATTATTTTAGGAGGAAGAACAAATTCATTAAGTAATTAATTAATTAATTAATTAATTAAATATATATATTTAAAAATAAAATTTTCTTTTTTCTTTTAAATCTTTGTTATTATTAGAATTTGGTATAAATATATATAATGAAACAATAAATGATCGATGTCAATTTCCTTCTGATCCATTATTTATTATTGTTTCATCTTTAGTTTCATTTTATATTCCACTTATAATAATGGTATTTGTTTATGGACGAATATTAATATTTGCTCGTAGACAAATGACAGCATTACGACAAGGTTATAAACGAACAACAAGTGGCGAAACATATAAATTATCACCTTTAGTTCCTCGATTTTGTTTTCGAATAAAAAAAAAACAAAATTTATCATCCGTAAAAACAATTGAAAATGTAAATGCGATATCTAATACACCTGAAACAATAACATTAAGAATACATCGTGGAAAATATTGTCGATCTCCATCACTTCCACCAATCACACCAACTGATCATCGTCTTAGTCATAGATCATTTCCACTTTTACTTTTACGTCGTTTACGTCAAATTCATCGTACTAGAAATTGGTCTCGATTTTCAACTGAACATAAAGCAACAAAAGTTTTAGGAATTGTTATGGGTGTATTTATAGCTTGTTGGTTTCCATTTTTCTTTTTTCTTGTTCTTACAGGAGTATTTCATATTGATTTTAAAAATTCAAATGAACAACTTTTTCGTCTTTTTACTTGGCTTGGTTATACAAATTCAGCTGTATGTTTTTACATATTATTTTCATATATTTATTTGTTTATTTTAGCTTAATTTTTTTGTTTATTCATTGACATCACGAGAATTTCGTTTGGCATTTATGAAACTTCTTTGTCCTCGTCGTTATGTTCAACGTTTAGTAAAACAACATAAACGTGCAAAACAACCACAACGAGTTTAAAAACTTCTTTTCAAACTTTTATTGTTACAAAAAAAATGTTTTATATTTATAAATTTTCATCTTATTATTAATAATGTTGTATGTTTGCTTCTTTTTATTCTTCATCTTCAATTAGACATTTTTATCTGCTTATTATGAAAAATTTATTATGAAAATATTTTTCAAAACGAAATTCTATAATTATATTTTTTTCTTTTTCTTCTTTTTTTTTGTTTTTTATAGAATATTAACGAAAAAATAATTGATTTGTGATATTTTACATAATGCATGTTAAAAATACGATTAGTGTCAGATTCTTGAGAAAGAATCCTTCTGTCAAATGTTTGTTTCCTTATGTTGGCATTTTGCAACAAGAGACACATGAATTATACAAAAACAAAACAGACAAATAAAGATTTGTTTTTTCTC
>CAJNSZ010000954.1:0-10026 GCA_905329745.1 Rotaria sp. Silwood2 | reverse complement strand
TACTTGGAGACTAACAGTTCAGAGTTGGAGACTACTTTATGGCGAATCCATTCACGAAATACGCGAATCCTGACCTAAGATATCCTGCGTCTCCATATCATGGATTCTTTAATTTTTTTTCTCCTACTCTTTTGTATGATGAGATACGAGGCTTTTGTTTTTCAATTTTTCTTACACTACAAATAGATTATTTTGGTACATTGAATGAATTAATTTTTTCATTTACAATGAAACTAATGGTATCAAAATCAAAAATGAAAACAATAAAAAAAAAGCACAATGACAGGAAAAAAAGTAACAAAGTTGTATTGCTGCGACAAAGGACAAAATCACTAAAAAGTATTTTTACATTTAGGATAATTTAAGCACAAAATTAAGTCGTGTACAACATTTATTGTACATATAGTGTAGAAAGGAAGCCTAAATCAGAAATCATCAGTAAATTACAAAAACAATATTAAGATCCTACCAAACAATCAAAATTGTGGATCTAAGGACATAGCAATGAGAAAACGTTCTGACTTATAATTACTGCAAGTAACAAATATTTTATGATGAATAATAATTATTGTTATCGAAGTCAAAAGATATGAGGTCTAATACCATTTTAAGTTTTCGAGTAGTGAATAGACAAGTCAAATAATGAAGACTGAACTCGTTTGAAACAGCTTCATTTGATTGTTACATCAATAGTACGAAAAAAAATACAGAAAGCAGTACTGTCGAAAAGTAATTTGCTTTAAGCAGCTCTCTGAAAAATCTGCCCCAAACCAGAGACACAACATTCGAATCAAAATAAAATTCTGAATCTTTCGATATAATATCATCTCATAGAATTCATTGTCCGATTTCTCGATCAAAGTCCATCAGTGACTTTCAAATCTGCTATAGAAAGCATGAGTCATTAGTCTTTAGACATCATACCAATACATAATTTTAAAAATCTGTATTATAAATCTTTTTTTAATAATAAAACAGTTATATCGTGTTTCCAAGTTTTAACACGACAACAATGATGCTAAAAGTATTTACTTAAATTCTCAATATTTCTATTGATTTTTCAGTTGTTAGAAACATATTTTATGTTATGTAATCATAATTAACCGGAGATAGAAGTATAATTTATAATAAAATATTATTTTCTTACACAACAACTATTTTCTTCATTATTTTTCAATCAGTGATACATCATTATATGTGATTATTCCTATTATGTATTCATAGATTTTGACACTTTTATAAAAGAAAAAAGAACATTCTTTCTTTATTTTAATAGAGTCATTCAATAGAAATGTTTTTTTTTAAATAATAGTTAATAATAATCAAACTATTTTTGCATGTGGAAAATAGTCTTGTAAATGATGAGGAAACGTTAATTTGTTGGAAAAAAATATAGAGCTGATTTTGGCACAATTAGTTCGAGTATTATTTCTTCGAAAATTGCGTGTTACTTTTTTGGCTATTTGATAATTCATACGAATGCTAACACCATTTGGTAAACATATTTTGTTATCATATAAAAATTGTTCATGATAATCTTTGGAGGTTTGAACAAAATCAAGTTCAATAAGATGAGGATATTTAATTATTGATAACTCTTGATTTTCATTTATTAATTTTCTAAATTGTTTATTTTTTTGTCGTTTTCGATTGATTACAGTTAAGTATTCCATTAATGGAAATGATTTTTGAATTAGAAGAAAAAATTCATGTTCAAATGGACGTTCATCAAATAATGATACTTCACGAACACATTTAAATAGTCCAACGAAAAAATTATTTGTTATTTTATGATAATGTTTCAATTTATATGGTTGAGAATAAATATGGCATTCACTATAATTCATGTCTTGGAAATAATCAACACAAGATATTATTTTATTATTTTTAACATCTTTGAATGTATTTTGAATGTCTTCATTTAATGGTAAATTAACTTTATTATAAAAACGACTCTCAGAACGAATATTGAATATAAATATATTTAATTTCTTCATATGATCAATGATATTTATGTTCAAATCATAGCCATCAACAAATGTGTTTCTTCCACAAACAATAAGAGACAAATCAAGTTTTTCTATATTTATCATTCGATGTAACAGTGGTACAATGAATTCATCATAATAAGTTGTAGCCATATCACTCTGCAACGAAAAATTTCTTAGATTCGGTAAATTTTCCTATTAAAAGACAATAAAGATTAGTAGATTTCAATAAATAAAAATTTGGTCAATATATTCTACTTTATTATCGATTAGAATTCTTGAACTACAAATACAATCAATATGAACATGAAGTGTATGAAGTTGATTAAAGCGTCCATCAACTAAATAAAGACAATCGGTAAAATGTTGTAAAGATACATGTAATTCCAACAATTTTGAAGAAATAATAGTTGAAGGTGGAGTAGAAAATAATAATAGTTGATACCATATTGAAGATAGACCAAATCTTAATGATCGTAAATTAGTAAATATATTAAATATATGCGTAAATAAAATAACATTGATATCTTTCGTTGATCTTTGTTCTCCATTTGTATCGATATCGATAATAAGTGATACTATTTGTTTTTTCAATGTATCAGTAAAACAAGTTTTATCTAAACAATAAAACAAATTTTTTAAAATCACTGAAAAGAGTATTTTCTTAGATTTTTTTTTTTTTGTTTTAATCAAAATATTTATTGATTTGATCTATATTGATAGTACTATTGTTTACATATGAGATGATCTTCTATTATTAGAACTATATTCAATAGATTGCATTCTATCATCAATGTTCGATGTTCTCTAACCAATATAAAATAGTATGATCTATTTTATTCTAAATATTGTTCTTCGAAAATTTCAATTTAAAACTTTAATTTGACAAAAAATATCGAGATTTTTTTTCAAAAAAAAAACATTTCTTGTATTCGAAATGTTTTTTTCGAGAACAGCTTCTCACTCATCTATGATGACAATCCATACTATTAAAGTAGAAAATTATTTCAAGATTATTAATATATGTTATTATCTTACTAATCAAATATCAACTGATTCAAGTCAAAATTCATTTCATTTTCAGCTTTTATCTATTACTAATCATTGAAGTAATCGATACTTTCATACCAGAAAATAAATGTACAGCTTTCTCTGCTTGAATATTATATAAACGAAGTCCTGATAAATGAGGATAATTTGTAGCCAGAAGAATACGTTCCATAGATGATGATTCAAGATCAAGCCATTCGATTTTATCATGAATTTCAGATAAAATTTCTGTACAAAATCGATCAAGTATTTGATCAACTAATGGATAAATAAGATGACTTGATAAAGATCTAAAGGCAATTAAATGATTGGATTGACGTCGTAATAAACTTAAATGATTGGTAAATATAGAATCATATAAGATTTTATTTAATCGTTTATTAACACCTAATAATGAGTAAAGTAGAGTGGCATTATTAAGTTTATTAAAAATAATCAGAAGAATTTCATCAGGTAAATTATTCAAATGAATCGATGAATATTCCATTGGCATTTAAACGTATATATCTTAGAAATATCGAGACATACTCATATGTTCTACTTGACCGATATCGTCAATGAAAACAATGATGCATTTTTCTTTAGTCTAATTCAACGGCAATGGATTCTACAGCTGACAGAAGAATTTTCTTTCTTTCTTTCTCTCTCTCTCTCTTTCTCTCTCTGTTTTTTGTTTCTTTCTGATTTTTTATTCAACATATAATTCGATATGAGGTTTACGAAAATTGGTCGACTTGAAAAATAATTGAGAAAGTTACAATAAAATAACTAAACCTTTTTTAACAAAAACATTCAGTTATATGAAAGAAACGAATATCAACTCTTGAGGTTTTAGTAGTTCTTTGAATTCTTGTGATAGTATCATATAAAATAAAGTAAACGCTGACTGTTTTACAGGACATTTCCTTTTAATTAACAGATAATATATCAGTAAACTATAGATGTTGGTATGGATCTTCTTGGAATCTCTCTATACCCGCGCTGGCACCCACACTCACATCCACCTCAGAGACCAAAACGAATAGAAAAATCTTGATTGAATTGGACAGCATATACATTTGGATTCAATTCGATTCGGCTGATGCGAATCGAATCATTCGATAATTCAATTTGGTTTCGACCTTTTGATCGACAAATGCTTTGGCTTATAAGTCTGTCGTGAAACTTTTGTTCTGTCATTATAAATTTTTCAACTAATATTCGTATCGTTCAATTATCGACGAACATTTTTCGTTCAACGAATTTTTGCTTTTTCCTCAATATGCGAATAGACATTTAGAAAATCTCTTGGTTTTTTTCTATAATACTATAGAAGATTTCATAACACTGATTTTACTCATGTTTGAGATAATTTAGTTATTTAAAAATGAAAAATAATTTTATTTTCCAATTTTGGCTAAATATTTTAAGAGATAGAATCTGATATTTGTTCGAATTAACTTTAGATTCTAAAATCGATTAAATTATTTGTAAAAATGCTAAAACGAAAAAAATCAAATAAATAATTTATGTTGAAGGCAATAGCGAAGATAAATTGCCATACTTACGAAGTTGTCTCTACACAGAATAAAATCAACGAATGATTTCAGATGACTTTTAACTTTAAGTTAACAATAGCTAAACTAAGCTATTTCAAATAAGAAAGCATAAATAATGGGATTTCTCATATAATTATTATCACAAGTATTTTTTAAATAGAAATAGACAGCAAGAACTTATATTTCGATTTCAATTGAAGATTAGATCATTTCGTCTTTATCTATTTATGCTTTCTTATTTGAAATAGCTTAGTTTAGCTATTGTTAACTTAAAGTTAAAAGTCATCTGGAATCATTCGTNTTCAAAAGCTATGCGTATATAGAAAGAAATCTGATAAATCTTCTGTATGCTAACCAAAAAGCTTTCGCTTTGGGGATACGTTTTGCATTAATTCTTTTTGAATAAAGAAAGATTTTATTTTTTATTTTTCATCAACGTTAAATCAGAAAGTCAAAAAAGTCTTATTTTAACTGTTTCCGCCTTGCACTTTTCATCAATTACACTTGGTAAACATAACTAAACAACACCGTCGGTTAACCTCGCTTGACCACCGGCTCGGATTTTGACCGTTGGTTAACCGTGGTTAACCGTCGGTTTTTGAAAAAAAAAGACGACATGGGTAATTATAAATAAGACGAGTTTCAAGAGCATTAAATTTTCGAACATGTCTATCAGTTATAAAAATTATTACAATTTTAACTAATTTATTGAATTATATTTTTAATGATTTATTTGAAAAACTTTGACAACACACCATAAATTTATAACAGTCGAACGTTGTGAATTCTACATTTTTGCCCCATAAGAGGCTACACTGCTAAATTTGTTTTTTATAAAATAATTATTACCTGTCAACTCAATATGTATTCTATATAAGTCCCAAAACTAGAAACATAATTATTGTTTAAAGATATACACATGAAAGCGATCCGAAATCTTATACGAAAAACATCGTTCAGTGACAGTTGAGTTCGTTAGATGTACTGTTTCAATAGAAATCAGTGTTAAAGACTGAACTTTTCTGTCGGCATAATATAGAGACTAAATATAGGTTTCAGAGAAACCACTGATTGAAATACCATTTTATTCGCGATACATGATCAAAATCAAGTCACTCAAAAAATATTCACCAAAACTCCATGTTGATGCATCACTAACTTAATCGGGGAATGGAATCTGCTGGGGACAATACGATTATTTATCGTGCTAGATTCTCACTTTTTGCGACGTATATTTTGCAGATATTTGTAAACTTAACATGACGACAGTTTACTATCGTGTTGTTGATGTCGAAACTGGTTGTAGGAAATATATATGTGTGGATCATCCAGTTATAACGGTGGCACAATTCATGACAGAAGTCGCAGGTCATTTTAAAATTCGCGAAAAATTCAAATTACACCACAATCATGAAGAGCTGAACCCGAAAGCGATACTGAAAGCGTTGGAAATCAATACAAATACCGATTTAATTAAGATAATTCGGTGTCCTCGTCCTTCAGCCCGCTTCGATCTACACAATGACTGCCCCACATTAGAATCAAGTAGAAAAACAAATAACATGTTTTTGCCACCGATTGTCTCTCCAAAAAATTCTGTCCTTCTTATGCCAACATCATCCGTGAACTATGTAGACTTTCCAGAAATGTCTCCTAGATACCCAAAACTCGATAAGATACATCAACAACCACCATTGTCTCCTTCTACTCATCCTTCCATAATCAACAAGCCAGAATCTAACAAATTGGTGATCATACAAGAGAGCCAACCAATCTGCTCAAGCTTCTTTGAACAGAATGCTCGATCAGAGATTTGTGAAGTACCAGATTCTGATAGTATTCAAACAAATACCTATGATACTTACTCAGAGTCAGATTTCGAAAGTGACAATGACAATGACCAAGAAACGTTGAATGAATCGAACAAATCTTTTGAAAAAACTCGACGATTATCAAAATCAGAGCCTGTACTACTTCAAGAAAGCGAATACAACATCCAAAGATATGGAAGTGACTTTGAAGAAGATTCACCAGAAGTTTGTTCCGTATCAGAATCAACAAAACCTTCATTTGCTATTCCTACGACAAATAATTCTGACTCACCCTACTTTAAGAAGACCAAGTCTACATCGAGTATGCTACATACAACACCGCTGATCGTCAAGATTCAAAGTCTATGCAAAACTTACTCTCTTATGATACCTCGTAATGCTACAATAAAGGATTTGATACGCATAATTTGGGATGAAATATCATTTGAGGAGGAAGGCTATATAATGGACTGTAACAATATACTTCTTCTTTTTAATTGTCGACTTCACATATTTCTTGAAGGTAATCCAAATGAATTGGTCAAAGATTTTCTTCAGCTTTTACCGGAGAATACTGCAACAGATTTTTATGTTTATGCACTACCCATAGAACATCGTGATTTCATGTACAATTTCGACAATGGTCATATTCCTGTTTTCAAAGCTTCGGACTCATGGAATCCGGTATATTTTACCGATTATAAACAAGTAGAACGATCCCAGACTACTCTTTTGAGTAGCCTTTATGCACTTGCATTGTATTTCAAATGCAATAACCCGAAATTAGCTGGTATTCGACGCGCGATGGAGGCCCAATTTTTTCTTCAGCTCAGAAAATATATCTTTCCACCTGCGGTTCTTGCGTTTAAACATGCACTTGAAGGTTCTATGTTTTGGTTTGAAAAGGCCTTATTAATGGATGCACTAATACAATTATCGATCCGTTTATGTCCACAAACAGTGCACAACGTCCCAATTAATTCAAGCGAATGCTTCGATTTTATTCCTTTACTGTTCTGTTGGCTTCTTGAAAAATGTGATCCAAATGAGACCGAAGAAGACTTTTTTTCAGTGGTAAAATTAGTTGATACTCGTCGAAATGAAAATCCTTATTTTCAAGATCCGATCACTACATCAGATATGAGTCGTCAAAAGCTTATTTTAGAAGAGTTCAATGAGACACAGAGTTACAATAACGTGACAAGGCATGTTGATCTCCGATCGTTAAATCGATATTTGACAAAAACGACTGGTCATTCACCTGGTCTTGCTTGCACATCTACGGAGTACGAAATCTATGATCCAATTACTGACGTCTCATCCGAGTTGAAAGAATTGGTGCGCTGGAGTGAAGATGAAATAAATAGATACTATAAGATTATGAGTCGAAAATATCCTTATCTTACTATAGTAACACGTGGTGCGTTGACCGCTAACATAAGCAATCAACTTGTTCTTCTCAATAAGGAATGCACAGTTTCGCTGCTTTTTTCGAGACAGAATAAGACTGATCAGAATAAAGACCAACAACGGGATATTAATCATTTCTTTTGCATGTTCGATCCTCTCAACGAATCGAACGAGACTTTGCTGGTCACTGCTGAAGCTTTCATCGATGAACAACAACACTGGCCAGATCCACGATTGCCCCTATATTTTTCAAATAACGTAAGCACGAAACCCAATAATTTATCATTTACAGAGATCAATACAATGAAACCAGCTGAGCAAGTTACTATCGTTCTACTCGATCTCAGTCGATCCATGTTCGATCACTATGTTGGCAACGATTGTAGCACAGAAAAATGTACCCATATTAATATGTGCAAAATGATGTTAGGTACATTGAGTGATAATATGTTGCCAAAGGATCAAGTTCATGCATTTGGGCTCATTGAATTCGGTCAAAGCGTCAAAGTAACCTGCCCAATTACGCGAAATCGGAACAAATTTGAAAAAGCACTCAAGTCTCATACTCTTATGGGTGAATGGACTCATATGTATGATGCTGTCAATGAAGCAATACGCCGTATTAAAGTATATATAAATAGTCCACTGAGGGCAAAGAAAAATTGCAGAAAACTGATTATTTGTTTGTCTGATGGTATCAACAATGCTGGTTCGACAACAATCGAAACTTTACACAGACAACTTATCGATAATAAAATTGTAATTGATTTTGTATCATTTCTACATGACAACCAACTGAACGACAAAGATAATAATACAATTCGAGAATTTCGTCAATTATGCATAAACTCGGGAGGCTACGTTTATTCAAAGCTTCATTATCGATCAAAAATTGAAGTTGCAACAATGTTCGAACAAGAAGCTGCTGTTTGGCTTTCGAAACGAGCTAGCGAATCTCATGGCATCGTTGAAAAACCAGAGCGTCACGTTAATCCAAACTTTCAGCAGTCAGCAGTTTGTCAAGTGTGTTATAATGGAAATATCCAAAATTCATCTCATTTTGTTCGTATTTACAAAGAGTTTATTGCAATACATGATCATCAGTCTGATGAATTCTTTGTTTTCGTCGTCTTTAACAATATCTCATGTTGGAAAGTCATTTTGAAAGGACCTGAAAGAACGCCTTATGAAAATAAGTATTGGATGCTGTACGTAGAATTCGGTGAATCCTATCCGAGTTATCCACCGAATGCCCGTTTTGTGACTCCAATTTACCATGTCAATATCAGTGGTGATGGAAAGATTTGTCATCAAATTTTTGATCAAAGTTGGGCTGAACTGACCAAAATGACGACGGTGTTCAATAGTATTATCGACCTTCTCAAAAAGCCTAATTTTAGCGATGCAGTTTCAATAGAGAAGGCACATTTATATCGAGACGATCCATGTGAATATGAGAAGCAGGCAAAAGATTATGCAAATATGTATGCAAATAGTGACATTGGAAGTCTGAAACGTGAATATCAACTTAAAGACGATGAAGAACAGATGGTAGATGAGTATTGATAATCATAATATCTTTTTACAAGACACTACTTTAGAATGAATTAAGAAGAATTTCTCTAGTATTATTCTTATATGAATAATCTAATAAAAAGAAAATCTACACCAATGATTAACTTTTTCAGACTAGATGATTAAGATACTGTGTTTAAACGAAGGATTAAGATCTAAACAAATAGCTGAACCATCGATAAAAACAAAGCATAAATCTTTTGCAGAGAGAGTTTGAAAGACACTGTTGGCCATTACTTGAATTCTTTTGTCGGCAGGTAACAACGCATCCTCTTAATTCCAAATGATTTCTGGTCAACACCAGTAAAACGAAAGAAATAATAGAAATCTACGATTTTTTTAAAATATTTAACTGTATGGGAATAATTATGTTCTAATAAGTACTTTTAAAAAAAGTCGTGCCACAGTGAGAATCTCATAAAGAAATTTATCGTACTACTTCCATAGACTACTTAGCCATAGTTTGTTTTTCATGTATACTTGTATGTAAACAATCTGATTGTGGATATGAACTTGGCTGACGCAATTTCAATTTTTTAGGGGAAACAATAAACTTCAAAACGATACGTTATTAACAAATCAAGCCCCTCAGCAAGTCCCCGCCCCCCCCATGAAACAATTGCGGGCTGTGGGCTAATTGTTTGTTCTTTGGGT
>CAJNSZ010000953.1:0-41939 GCA_905329745.1 Rotaria sp. Silwood2 | reverse complement strand
TGATTCACTTGATACAAATTGTCATGAAAAAATTGAGAAAATGAATGCTCAGTTTTCTAATGTTGAATTTGTATGTCGAAAATCAAATGATGCTATATCAAGAGATCTGGTAAATAAATTATTATCTTTATTGGTTTATTTTTGAAAAAAAATGCTCGAACAGACATTCATATAATAAACTTATGAAATATCTTAAGAAAATAAAGTTATATAGTTTACGTATGATTTTCTAAAAAACGCCCCCCCAATCTTTGGACGCTCGGGACACCCCTGTTTATATGATCATAATTTTATTGTTGTTAAAATTATTATTCATTGTAAATATCAATGAATAATAATTGATTTTTCAATAAAATAATATATTGATTAAAGGGAAAAAAAATAAAATTGATAATAAGAAAAGTTATTTGAATAATTGTTCTTCTTTTTTTGTTTAATCTTAATTAATAAATTATATTTAGAGTAGTATCAAATGAAGGAAGTCAATGTTTAGCTAATACATGAAAATTTCAATTTGTTGAAACATCTCCCTTCGATATTCGACTAAGATATAGAAATAAATAAATTTAAAAATAAAAAAGAATGTTAAAGAAATCTTTGAAAAAAATATTAAAGCAATGAATTATAATTATTTAAATGAAAATGGGATAAATATTGTTCAAATGATAAAACAAAAACAATTAATTACATTAATTTATACTGATTGACAGAGACAGAAACGAAAAAAATAAAACAGAGGAATATTCGAAAAAATATTTTATTATTATTTTTTGTTTTATTTTATGTTGTGAAATAAAATAAGAAGTTGATGCACAGAGAAACAGTTTACTGTTATATTTTTTTATTTTCATATTAAATAGAACATTTTCCATTAATATCGATTATCTTTAATCAAGCACTTCTTCTTTTTTTGTTTTTTTTTGATATGTTCGATTATAAAAGTGTTAAACAATTTAAATGTCTAAAACATTTATTTCCGAATCGTAAAACAAAAACTGTTTGTTCGATTTAGATAAAAGAAGAAGACCAATTTAGAATGATATAAAATAATAAGTTTTGAAAATTATTAAGGACAAATAAAACCTATTGATGGTATTAATCAAAACAGTAACATTAAAAAAATGCTTTCATAATGGAATTTTCATTGATAATGATGATGATGATTCAAATAATGTTATTATTAAAGCTAAAAATATAATTGATTTAAATCTTTTATCTCAACTAGATTTTCATTTTCAAATTCCAAAAACAATCTCAATAACAATTAAAAGCTGCACCTATTGCTATAAATGGAAGAAAAACGAATAAACAAGTTAAGCAACATTCGTTTATCATTTATTTCTATCACCGGCCCGAATCAGACAAATATTGATCATTTAAATTAATATCAGAGACGAATTATAAAATGATATTGAACTCGAATCAGTTTAATGATCATTTCAATTTTACCCTCTTTTTAAAAATTTGACATCAACCAAAGAAGTTTGAAGGAAATATATATATATATTTGTTTGATATTGAATGTTAATAACTCCGATGAATATAATCATATTATTTGAATATTAAAAAAAAATAATTATATATGATTTATCATAAACTTATAATTAATTTAAATACAAAAAATAAAAAATAATCAAATGAAACAACAAATCGTTTTTACTTTGATTCATCCAATAGATCATTAATTGAAAATATATCTATTGTACATTCATTTTCACAAATTCAAGATACATACCGATGTGATCAAATGATACTTGAAGATAATAATAGACCCGTATTGATTATGAATAAATTCAATTATCTATACACTAAAAAAATTTTCATCTGAATATTATATGGTTATTCAATAGAAAGATGTATTGAATCAATTGGTGGCTGTACATGTGATATGTTATTGCATATATTAGGCGGTACACAAAGATTCTTAATTGAAAATCGTCATCAACTTTCAAAAATTGTTATTTTAACTTGTTTCATGGAAGTGCAATATGCATGTGCTATTTGTATTGAAGGAATTATAACATAAAAAAAAAACATTCGAATTCTATTCAACATTATTTTATTGAAAATAAACTTTTTCGAATAACCAATGTATCACGTACAATAAAATTTAATTAAATTATTTATAAATTAGTTCTTCCTCGATCATATGTTGATTTAATATTAAATCGTTTTGATGTTGCTAATTATTTTAATTCAGTTTTATTAGCAAAACCATGGTATTGTGATATAGTGCAATATTGTTCACGTCTTCAAACTTCAATTATTGATGTTGATCTACCAGTAGATAGTAGAGCTATTGAATGTAAATATTCATTAGTACCATTATTAATACTTGTTTCAATGTCATCAAAAAACATTGGAAGAATTTATCTTTGTGATCTTGGATTTAGACAAAAAGTTTTTCAACATTTGCATTGTCATTTGACAACAAATCATTTTTTGCTTTACATGATAATTAACTTATAAGAAAAATTTTTTTTTTGAAATATTATTTTAACAGAGAAATAACTGAAATTGATTAATCTGAAAATAGAACATCACACTAAAATATAATCATCAATATGAGTAAAATTAATTCGTCATCATATAGATATAAACCGGCGAGTCTAAGTTGTTTTTTTTCTTAATATCATTGTTAACATATTTCGATGTCATATAATAAATTATCTGAATAATCAGCTTGTATAACAACAGTATCGAAAGAAAAATTGATTATTTTCATAAAATTAATCTGGTCTTGAAAAGCAGAAAACTACTTTAATTGATAGTTACCATTTGAAATCATATTCACTTAACATACCAATCTCGATACAATTTTAAAATCATAAAAAATGCTTAGAACTAAAATTCTACTGAAGTCAAATAATGACCATGCTACTCTATTTAGATTTTTATTAATAAATAAAATAAAATTATTTCAATCTGAAATTTCGCTGATAGATCAGTCAAAGAATTTCATTTGAAAAAATTTTATCTTTCTCTAGATGTTTTTGACAAACAACCATTTATGAAAATTGCAATATATTTTAACATGTACTCGTTACTTTCCCTCTCGAGTCAAACCATCATGAAGAAAAACCTAAAATAATGCAAAAAAAAAACAAGAAAAAAGTAATCTTTTTTCCAGAAAATTCTTCCATATGTTAGACTAAGTGCCGAAACGTTAGATAAGTATAGAACTCAACAAGTGCTATCGAATGAACACCTTTTGAGTTCGATTCAATGCACGTGTCCATCTCTAATCAGTCAATCCAGATTCTGGTATTAGCTCTTGTGATTCATCCATGGCTTAGATCAAGTGTTGAAAATGGCAAACTAAGATAGAACTTGATGATCTCTCAAACAGATACATTTTGAGCTCAATTTAAATTTTACTTCGTTCTAGTTTGATAGGGCAATGTTCATGGAAAATTTACCCATTGGATGATAGTTTATTTTTAGTTTTGAGGCAGAATAGCATAGATTGTATTAGTAGTAATAGTTGGAGCTAGTGTTGAAATGAGCTTGCTAGTTACTTTGTTGGGTAAATGTGTGGTAACGGTGGAATGGAGGGTGCATGTCACATTTTCATTATTTGTTAAACGAGTTCTAACGTATTGCAACAATTTACTGGCTAAAATATGTAGACAGTTGAAATATTTTCATCATTGTTGTCCGTTAACAACTCAAATTTCATGCTTTTTTTTATGCCTGATTCTCTTAATAGATTTTCTTGTGCGACATTGATTTAAGTTATTTCTACTTTTGAAGCAATAAAACTTCTTTATATAAATAAATAAAAATGAAAATAGCAGTTCTTGGACTATCAAGGAAATTTTCTGTGTTTTATTTTTTTATTCAATGTTCTTTCTATATTATTGAAGAGAATATTCATCGGTAGAATATCTATAAATATACATTTCTCCAGACAAAAATGTAGTTTTATATACATATCTTTATAAACATATACATACAATTTATATTAAAAACGATGTTGAAAAACTCAAAGAAAATAAAACTAGAAATGTTCTTCAAATGATTTTGAAAAAAATTATGTTCGAAAACAATCTTTTTGGTTTATCATAATATTTTAAAAAGTCGTTATAAATGTATTTACAAAGAGCTCCATACAATTTTAGGATATAGGCTTGAATACTGTATGAATAAAATTTTAAAAAAAATTATATTTCTGAAAAACGATTTCCTTTTCATTTACTGAAACATTCTTAAAAATAATTCTGTATTTCGAAAGAAACCAACTTTTTTAATGCAAATTATTTTTATTTTTTCATGAAAACCCAAAAGCTCATGTGATCTCAGCTGTGATTATTGCAGTTACTTTAATACTTGTACTTATTCTACGTTATTTTTTTGCAAGAGAAAATCATTGACAAGAAAATTTAACATATAACATGTTTGAAATTGAAGCAACTGTTGAAGAACCATGCGATCAGCTAAATTTTATTTTATCTTCTAAAATGAATATTCTTATAAAACAAACTTTCTTCTTCTAGCATCTTGCTGTTCGATATATTTTATAAGACTAAATTGATTTTAAAAATTTATCGAAAATCCGACTCTATTTTTGTTCGAATAAATTAATAAGTCATAGATTTTAGTACATACGATAAAAATAAAATAAATTTATCATCAGTAACGATTTACTGATATGAAGCATCAAACAACATGACTTAACTTCAAACTAAAACAGAATCTATGTTATCTCAATCAATTTTCAAGATGAATAACAGTTTCGAATGTGTAGTGGCCAATTCAGATTGCATTATTTTTTTCTGTTTTTATAAATATTTTTCTTCTAATTAAATATTATCGACAAGAAAAAAGAAATACTGTAAAATCTACAAAATGATAATCTTTTTGTAAATCATAATAAACAAAACTCTATTTTATTTATAATTCATATGGAATAAATAAATCAAATTTATACTTTTTATTTTCCAAAAAAAAAGGAATTTCACCTAGGTGAGAGCGCTACTGTATATTTACATAAAAAAGGTATTGTTAAATGAAATGTCTCGTTTTTTTTATAGTAACGTTCTGGTTCGGATTAATCAGAGGAAAATTCTAATGTAGAAACTTTCTATCAAGAATACTGTTCATGTTTTGAAAATATTAATTTTGTAAAAATGAGTTTCACACTATGTGCATTCAGAGATATACATTTTAAAATTGATTAGTGTTTTCTGATTATTTCATTTTTTTTATTTAGATTCTATTTTATTACAAAACTTTCCAATGCTCACATGAAATCATGTATTCCTAATCAGTGACATTTATGAAATTCTATGATTAATTATATTGACCAATAGTATCATTCTCATTTGTCTCTTCAGTATCATCTCTAACAAAGAATAACGGTGTTTTCGTATCATTTCAAAATTATCTTATTGCAATTGAAGATATATGTTTCATTCTCATTTTAGTATTCAGTCTATTATATATAATTTTAATTACAGAAATATTTGAAATATTTATCAATTGATGTTTTATTCATAAGGAAACGATTTGTTCATGTGAATAAAGGAAATAATTTCGTTTTACGTATATTTTTATGCTGATAACATAAAAGCATTCATTTTTACGAGTGGATTAATCATAAATATTGTTTTTCGTATGAAAAATATCGAATTTTTTCTTAGTTAATCGAGAAATATACTAAAAAAAATCGAATTTTTATTTTGTCGGGTTCTAAAACCTACGGTAGTTGCGTTATTTTTTTATTATATAAATGCCAATAACCAAACATTATGTTTTCTTATACATTATTCTTGTATTGTAATTCATTCTCAAAGTATAGAAAAGTTTTCTTTGATGAAAAAATAAAAATCTTACATCTTCTATTACTTTCTTTTTAGATGAATCTCGAACAATTTTCTAGTGAATTATTACTCTACCTATTCGAATTTATTACTCCATTAGATTTATTTCGTACTTTTTACAATTTGAACTCTCACTTCAATGATCTTATTCTTATATATTTTCAAAATTATCGTTTTGATTTTCGTTCATTATCAAGACAAGAATTACAAATTATTTGTCAGAATTATATACCATTGATCTTTGACAAAGTTGTTTATCTTCATCTATTTGATAATGATGGTACACCGGGACACGCAACTGATTTTTTAAATTATAATATTAGTCTTGATCAATTTACACGTTTAAAAGCTTTAACATTATCTAGTATGGAATGGCATTCAAAAACTGATGAATTTTTTTCTTTTGGAATACAAAAACTTCATCATCTTACATATCTGAAACTGGATGATTGTTGTTTAATTAATGATGATGTTAAAAAGCAAGACAGATAATCGATCAAATTTGGAGTTTACCTAAATTAATCAGTTGTTATTGGAATGTAAAACCGTATTATGAGGACTATTTTTATTCTCCTACCGTTGTTTCATTGTCGTTACAAAATTTATATATTAAAAATCCTAAATGGAAATTCAAAAAATTAAGTCGTTTGATGATGAAAACACCTAATCTTCAATATTTTTCAACAGAATTCAGTCATTTTTATTATAATTTCTATAATGATAATAAAAATAAAACCAAAACATTATTAAGAAATTTACCATTGAAAAGACTTAAATTAACTTATCTTTGGTCACGAAACATATTGATAAATCTTTTGAATATAATGCCAAATTTATATTATTTAAATATTGATGGATGGAAACTTTATATAAGTGGATATGAGTGGAAAGATATTATTGTTAAATACTTACCTAATCTAAGAATATTTCGTTTAATTATATTATTGGATTTTAATAATAATAATATAGACAAGGAAAAACAAATCGATCAATTATTAGAAGAATATCGTAGTCCATTTTGGATTGAAGAACATCAATGGTTTATTGGATGTCTTTGGACAGAATCAATCAAGAACGAAATGTTTTGTTTGTATTCATTACCATACTCTTTTAGAAGTATTCCAGGAGGTGTCTCTCCATTAATTTATCGTACTAAATCGACTAGTCCATCAGAAATGAAGTTTGTTTATGATCATGTTCATGATCTATTATATGATTCTTTAGTATTTAAGAATACAGAATTTTCTCATGTACAATTTAATCATATAGAAGAACTTGAAATTGATTTACCATTTGATGATAAATTTTTTTCAATCTGCTTAAACTTAGATAATTTATTATCACTTAAATTATTACATTTGAATCATTATTCATCTCAGTTGCAATCTTTATTCGATAAAATGCCTCGTTTGTTATCATTAAAATTTCAATCATGGTCCACAAAAAAAATGCCTCCATTCGATATTACGTGTCCATCAGTTCGTTATCTTGATCTGCAAGGAATTGACACCACGCGTAATCGTCACTGTTTCAATATTCGACAATGTGAAAAGTTAAGCAAGTCACCTCTAGGTATTCAATGTCAAGAACTTCATATTGAAGTAACAGATATACCTAGTATACTTACACTTGTATATATGATGAAGAATCTTCGTACACTTTATATTCGATATTTTCCTGATTCACGAAGTCATCGACCTGATGTTGTTAAGATAATACGACACTATGCACCAACAACAACTATCGTTACACGAAAATATTATACATATATAGTCATTCGATTGTGAATATTTTTTTGTAATTTAATAAAAAACTATTGAAATATTGTATATTACTAATATTTATTAATTGTTTTTTTCTAAATCAACCGATTTGAAAGATCTGAAAGGAAATAGATTTTACAAATTGAATAAAAATTTTGCCAAGTAATCGAATGTAAGTATATGAATTATTCTATTTTATCTGTTAAAAACTCGAACGGTTCCGTAAGAACGTTCAATTTAATTTTCTTCAGTGCTTAACTGTAATAGATATTCTAGGATTCCTCAAAATTTAAACTAAAATTTTGTTTATAATATTAGAATTAAGTTTAGTTGGTACACTCTTGGAGACCATTGATGTTATTTGACTTAACTTGTATTCTATATGATTTAATTTCAATTAAAGTATTAATTTTGTTGAAGAATAAATAATAATATATAAGCTAAAATCTTAATTTCTGAATAAGAAGGGTGGGTGTGGGTGTGTGTGTGTGTGTGTGTGTGGGTGTGGATGTTGGGCGTGGGTGGGTGTGGGGTGTGGGTGGGTGTCGGTGTGGGTGTGGGTATCATAGTGTTTAAATACCCATGCCCCCATTCACCCACCCCCACCCACACCCACGCCCCATACACACACACCCACACCCCCTACACACACACACACCCACACCCCATACACACACACACACACCCACACCCCATACACGCACACGCACATCCACACCCCACACCCTCACACCCTAAATATTATATATAATTTATTTCGAGATTCAGCTAGTCGATACTGAGATTGGTCTAGGCGAATCCAAAATTAGCCGTAAAGATATTTCGACTTGATATTGGTCTAGACGAATCTAAGATTGGCCTAGTGATATTAAGTCCAATCTGAGATTGGACTGGTTTTCACTTATCGATCCTAGAATGACCTGAATTTACATCAGGCCAATCCGAGATTAGACGCCAACCTATATATAGTACTGGTCAAAAATAAAGGAACAACATATTTTTGATTTTTTTTATAACGCTAAGTATCTAACCAAAATCCAATTACTGATTTGAATAGCCAATGGAGTTTTCTATTACGGGCACCATATGCGAGGTTTCCACGAATAGGCTTTGGGGATAAATTTTCCAGGAAACTGAANGAAATGTCTTGGTGTATTTTACTGTAAGACGATCGTTCGAATTGATCAGAAAAAAATTCTATGGTGGAAGCTTTCTATCAAGAATACTCTTTGTCTTGAAAATATCAAATTCTAAAAATGAGTTTCATACTTAGTGCATTCATGGATCTTCATTTCAATAATGATTAGTGTTTTCCGATTATTTGACCTTTTTTTTTAGTTTGAGTTCTGTTTTATTATAAAATTCATAAGTACTTACACAAAGTCATGTATTCATAAGAGTGAGATTTATGAAACTTTATGATTAATGATGTTGACCAATAGCATTGATGTGCTTTGTGTCTTCAGTATCATCTCAAACAAAGAAAAATGTTGTTTTCCTACCATTTCAAAATTGCCTTTTTTATTGTAAATTGAAGATACACGTTTCATAAAAGCATTCTCAGTTCAATATTCAATCTATCTATACATAATTTCAACTATAGATACATTTAAAATATTTATCAATTAATGTTTTATACATAACTGAACGACTTATTCATGTGAATAAAGGAAATAACTTCGTTTTGCGTTTATTTTTATGCTGATGACATAGAAACATTCATTTTTACGAGTGGATTAATCATAAATATTGTTTTCTATATATGTAATAATGATTCTTTTTCTTTAATATTCAAGAACTATATTTTAAAAAAGTCGAATTATTTTTTTTATCAGTTTCTAAAAACTACGATAGTTACTTCATTTATAAATTATTCTTGTATTTTAATTCATTCTCAAAGCATACAAAAGTTTTCTGAGAAGAGGAAATAAAAATCTTATATCTACTATTACGTACTTTTTAGATGAATCTCAAACTATTTCCAAATGAATTATTACTCTATCTATTCGAATTTATTACTCCATTAGATTTATTTCGTACCTTTTACAATTTGAATTCTCATTTCAATGATCTTATTCTTACATATTTTCAAACTTATCGTTTTGACTTTCGTTCATTATCAAGACAAGAATTACAAATTATTTGTCAGAATTAAATACCATTGATCTTTGATAAAGTTATTTATCTTCATCTGTCCGATGATGATGGTACACCGGGACAAGCGGCTGATTTTTTTAATTATAATATTAGTCTAGATCAATTTCCATCATTAAAAGCTTTAACATTATTTCGTATGGAATGGCATTCTAAACTTGATGAATTTTTTTTCTTTTGGAATACAAAAACTTCATCATCTTACATATCTGAAACTGGATGATTGTCATTTCAATAAAGGCGATGTCAATAAAACAAGGCAGATAATAGATCAAATTTGGAGTCTACCTAAATTAATCTATTGTTATTGGAATGTAAGACCGAATGTTGATGACTATTTTTATCTTCCTACAGTTGTTTCATTATCATTGCAAAATTTATATATTAAAAATTCTAAATGGAAATTCAAAGAATTAACTCGTTTAATGATTAAAACACCTAATCTTCAATATTTTTCAACAGAATTCAGTTGTTTTACTTGTAGCTTCAATAATGATAATGAAAATAAAACAAAAACATCATTAAGAAATTTACCAATGAAAAAACTTAAATTAATTAATCTTTGGTCACGAAATATATTGATAAATCTTTTGCATATTATGCCAAATTTATATTATTTAAATATTAAAGGATGGACATTTTATATAAATGGATATGAATGGAAAGATATTATTGTTAAATACTTACCTAACCTAAGAACATTTCGTTTAACTATGTTATTAGAATTTAATAATAATATAAATAAAGAAAAACATATTGATCAATTATTAGAAGCATATCGTAGTCCATTCTGGATTGAAGAACATCAACGGTTTATTGAATGTCTTTGGATAGAATCTATCAATGAAAAATTGTTTTGTTTATATTCATTACCATACTCTTTTGAAAGTATTCCAGGAAGTGTTTCTCAGCCAAGTTATCGTGCTAAATTGGCCTGTCCGTCACAAATTAAGTTTTCTTATGATCATGTTCACAATCTACTATATGATTCGTCACTATTTACGAATACAGAATTTTCTCATATACAATTTAATCATATAAAAGATCTTAAAATTAAACTACCGTTCGATGATAAATTTTTTTCAATCATCTTAAACTTCGATTATTTATTATCACTTACATTATCACATTTAAATCATTATTCATCTCAGTTGCAATCTTTATTCGATAAAATTCCTCATTTGTTATCGTTAAAATTTCAATCATGGTCCACAAAAGACATGCCTCCATTCGATATTAAGTGTTCATCAGTTCGTTATCTTGATATACAAGGATTTGACGCTACGCATAATCGTCACTGTTTTAATATTCGACAATGTGAAAAGTAACGCAAGTCACCTCTAGGTATTCAATGTCAAGAACTTCGAATTGAAGTAACAAATATACCTAGTATACTTGAACTTGTATATATGATGAAGAATCTTCGTACACTTTATATTACATATTTTCCTGATTCACGAAGTCATCAACCTGATGTTGTTGACTTAATACGACACTTTGCACCACCAACAACCATCGTTACACGAAAATATTATGGATATATTACTATTCGATTGTAAATACTTTTTGAAATTCAATTAATCAAGCAATAAAGAAATGTTCTAGAATTTTTCAAAAGTTAAAATAAAACTTTGTTTATAATATACGAATTGAGTTTAGTTTGTACACTTTTGAAGATCATTCATGCTATTTTATTTAACTTGTATTTTAGATAGTTTAACTTCAATTAAAACATTATTTTTGTTGAGCAACAGACTTGATTAAGAGATTATGATATATATGAGCTAATATCTTGAAATCTATGTAAAAAGCATTTACTTTGTTTTAATCATCAAAATGATAAGAGTATTGGTGTTCATAGGAAAAGTATTTTTATTTTTTGTGCGGTACTCATGTATAGTTCCAAAGAAAGTAATTGTGAATATTCTGATTAACAAAAACTTAGTGATCTTACCTTATTGTTTTGTAACGTATACGTCAAGATCTTTATATGCTAGTCAATTAACCATACGGCTTGTCCAAGCGTAACGCTGTGACATTTTGGCAACCTTTTTTTTTGAAATATCTCGAGAACAATGATAGTTAGAAAGTCCATTCAAACGCCATTCGACGCAGCTCGACGTGTTCTATCTATACTATCAATTTGATGTTTTTTTGGTTGAACTCTATAGTTTACAGAAATGGTTTATAGTCACGTAACACTGTGACATAAAAGGACCCTGATTTTGCAACGCTCTGACTCATCTTTCAATTCCCTGCGAACGACGGTCTCCAATTAACGTAGGTCTGGAACCAACTTTGTAGAACATGAAACGAGCTTTCCAATGGTAAAAAAATTTTCCCCTAGCTCTCGTTATTCAATCAAAAGTTAAAAAAGAAAACGTAACGCTGTGGCACTCTTTTTTGTCGATCAATTTTGGATCACTTAACGTGCTCAGATCTATTTGATTTTTACAGCAATTAAACTTTTCCCAACCTATAATCTCTGTTCAAAAAATCAAGTAGCTGCGGCGAAACGGAAGCTCGTGATTAGTATGGGAAGTTGAAAACTCTACAACAATGTAAAATTTGTCTTCGGGAGTGAAAGTTAAAAATAAATACGCTATTTTGTAGAGAATTAAATTCTGTATCGAGTGGTATGACAGTCAGGATTTTTTTCAAGAAAGAATATTAAATTCGTAATCAGCGCAAAAAATGACATCTAATGATGTGTCGAGATCGGTCCATCTCGAAAAAAAATTTTTCAAAAACTTCATCACCGAAGTAGCGCGTTACGTGGACAAGCCGCATAGTAGTCACCAAGTCGGTGTTGAAAGATCATCTTTTTTAACAATAAGTATCGCTAGATCGAACTTTTCATATTTTCCCAATCGTCGAAGGACGAAGATATTGGGAGAGAATGAAAATAATTTGATTCTAGAAAATAAGATTATACGCATTCTCTGACTTTTTGGAAGACAATCACTAGAAAATGATTAGATAGGTTTCTCCATAACTGCGTTGAAAGGTTAAATATAAGTTTGGTCTCGTATTTGAAAGCTAGTTGACAGATGAACATTAAATCTCATGAAACTCTTTTCTGTAAATCCCATGTACCATTACTCTCTCATCAACTAAGCTCTCCGCATGGATGTTTGGGCATTTATATGATTTGAAAAACAATATAACTTCAACATAAGTCGCTAGAAAATATCCAAAGATATTTTACATATCAAAAATTTAAAAAAGAATCATTCTAATTGAGACAAACGGTATGGGTGTCGGTGGATATAGAGAGGATCAACACCCATACCTTCAAGTAAAATTACTACGACTGTTCCTAAAACAATATAGTTGTTGCTAGTCTAAGTTGAATTATGTGTTCATTCTTTTTTCTCTTTCATAAATGATAGAAGAATTTCAAATAGCAGGTAAAACAGCAAGACAAATATCCTATTTAGCATACTACGATTAGAAATTATGTCGGATACTGAAGAGTATCGTTTAATGCGGGACTTATTCGGTGATGAGTCTAATATTGTTTTGAAGATGGTAGATACTATTGATTTAGGTAAAAGTTTGGAAGGCTCAATAGTATCTGAAAACCAATGAAATCGTTAGGCAAACAAATATGCCCTCTGTAATGCATTTGTTGAAATGATAAAGTGATTGACATTTTCTAATGCCTTTTTGAATAATACGAAAAAGGCGAGAAAATTTTAAGGATGCTTCTGTTTCTTGCATGCTGTGTTCTTTTGTTACTAAGCATGTGATAAAATGAATGAAATGAAGGGAACATGAATATGGAATATTTTTCACTTTACTCATAGTAATCATATACTAATTGTATACAAATTTTCAAGACATTCAACATTTAATGGTATTTAGAAAGATCGATGTGAAATGAAAAGCTAAAAATTACTATTCAAGTAACATTTTGAAACAATATTAAAATCAACAGTCGTATACCCACGGAAAAATTCTTCCGAAAAAACCGCGGTAATCTGAAGTTAACCGCGATTTGTTCCGCATTTTGAAAAACCCGCCAAAGTCAGACCATTTATGCGGTCCTTGAAACCGGCGAAAACCGCCGTTTACAAATACCGCGGTGAGAACCGAGAAAACCACGGTTAGGCCTGCAAAAACTTAGCTCGGTCCGCGGCTTTCTTGGTTCTCACCGCGGTATTTGCAAACCGCGGTTTTCACCGGTTTCAAAAACCGCATAAAGGGTCTAACTTTCGCGGTCTATGAAACCGCGGTTTTTTCTTGAAAACTTTTTCCGTGGGTATTGTAAATTGTTGACATAGTTTGAGTTAAAGTATGATTAGTTAACTACGTGAAAGAAGAAGTTAGAAATACAGAAACCACAAAAGAAGTATATATGTCTTAATTAATAGCATGGAAAGAATCAAGCGATCTTGTAGTCAATGAAAAGGATGTTGAAAATGTTGTTCCTTAGTAATCATGTTGTATGCAAGTGTCGTATCACTATCATTGATATCCAAATGTATGCAACTTGGTGGAGTGTTATACACCGGGAAATAATTGGTGAGCCATTCCTACAGTTACAATTGACACTGCTAGCATCTGCTGATACATGCGTATTAAGAGTACCAGCGTTGATAATACTTCTTTCACCAAAATCAGGAAACCGACGAAGCATTTCAGACCAGACGTATGTAGCATTGCAACTATTGAATGTTAAAGTTCGCAATACTCGCAACCATGCAATGTTTCGGGCAACGTCTCTTGCATAACTGAATGAATCACTCATGAGACCATGATCAGGTAAAATTCGAGACGTCCGATTGTCAAGTTGTAGGCTACATACGGTTGATTGCATACTTCCTGCCCAGGCACAAAGAGCATCATCGCTACTTGGCAAAGTATTTCGGTCAAAGAAATTACTAACATATAAATGGAATCGAATGGTTATTGCATCTCCAGTGAAGAGTAAGTAAGCTCTTGATCTGGTTGAAATGCCCAACATTCCTGCATACGATGATTCTCCTTTCGCTATGACACTCATAGGACTCAGTCGTGCAGATGGATCATTGAAAGCGAGCTGTGTTCCTGGTGATGAGAGTATATGTAAAGTACGGGTATAGTTCAGTGCACATTGTGCAGGTGAATATACGCCATTCGAACAAACAAAATCTACCCACCGAGCAGCTTCTCTAGCGACTTGTTGAGTGATCACATAGATAGGTGTTGTTGGGTAAGTCTTCTGTATGAGAGCAATACTACCCATATGATCTGGATGTCCATGTGTAATGAATACAAATTTAGGTGGTTTGGTAGTTGATCCAACTTGTTGTTGGTAGACTGAAATCAATTGTGAAGTAGTGCTATTAGTAGACCCAGAATCAACGAAAAAACCTTCGTAAAATATTCTAGAAGTTTTGACATAGGCATTGGAAGATTCACTTGGCGCAGCAGCATCTTGAACTAGTGTAACAGTTAAAGTATCGACATTGATACTTGAGATACTACTGAAATGTTAATAGAATATGCTATTTGGTTTCATGATGAAAAGTAAATGACTATATGATTGAGACTGCAATAATAAATCAGATAGGTTAGAAGTTTACATCAATTGGCTTTTGTTACTATTTCATGACGACTTATTGTTCGGGTCTATTTTGTTTTCCATTCGAGTGAGCAATAACTAAAATAGTAACAATGCCATCAAGATGTGCATTTTAAATTGCAATATGAACATTTAACATGATGTCGGATGGCATCTTTTTATCAAGTCGTCTAATTTTGGTTCTTTTAATCAAAAAATCAATGCGGAATGTGTAGACATCAAAATTATCCCAACAAGCTGTTTTCCCTAAAACTTGATTTCTACTGGTTACTGCTCAATCAATAGGATTTGGAGGCAAATGGAGCTCATAGGTAAAGTTCTCTGCCTCCAAAAACCCTAAGTATCATTGCCGTGATCAGAAGATGGAGCTTTAGTTTTCGATCGATAAGAGCGCGGACAAATGCAGAGCCATTTTTCATTTAAATATATTTGCAATTGGTGACTTAATCTTCTTGTTTCTTAATGGTTTATACACCATTTTGTAGCCTTAAAAATTCTCTATCGAACGGTATATAAAAGTTGGGGTTTTGTTTGATTATGAGAGAAAAAGGGCTTTTATGAAAACCTGGATAGGTCACTGTTCATATAGAAACGCATGAGAAAAAATGACATTTTTCGTGATAACTCAGCAATATCTGAACGAATCCCTTTCATCTTCAAACTCGACCAAGATATTGACGAGACCATTGTATGTCCAGATTTGATCACAATCGGACTATCGTTTTGAAGAGTTATCATGTAAACGGTCGGACGAACACACTGATGGATTGTATAGTGTACTCATTTTTAAGTACACAATTGCAATGAAAATCTCTCGAACAAGCACAGTAGAAGGTTGAGAATCTTCTTCGCGAGTCTGTTTAAATTTGGCTTGCTTTTGAAAAGTCATATACATTTTGAGAGAGCAACATTCATTGTATCTTTCTATGAGAAAAACTCAACTTCAATTATTTTTCAACAAGAGTGACTTGTCTGACGGAGAACTCTTAATAAAAGAACAGTTTAATTGTTGTTTTAAACTTCTTTTTAGAATAAATTTTGGATTTTGGATACCTAAATAAAATTAATCTTTGCATAAACCTATGGTGACCAAACTTAGAAAAAGCATCAAATAAAAACATATTTACCCTCTACAATGACTTGATAAAGTTTTAATTATGTTATCATTCCTGATATTCAGAGAGAAAAATTAGATTTAATTGACTTTAATTTTCAAGAATCAAAACAAAACGAAATAACTTAGTAGTGAATAGTTTTACTTCTTCTTGGACTATTTTGTATTTTCATTGGCTTCTGTTTTTTTTTTTTGAAACAATAAAACATAGGAGTTAAAAATCTAGCGCTTACCGTTATAAGGAAACAAATTAAATCACTTCTTCACTCACTTCTCAGTTCATGTATAACTGAAAAACTGAGCCTAACCTAGACTGAAATCGTTCCACCACCTATGAAACGATGAAAAACTTTGGTAAACTATCTAATTTGTACGTTATCAAAAGTTAGTATTTCAAGATGAACAAAATTTTAAACAGTATGTGGTGATGAAAAAATAATATCGGCAGTAAATAGATTTGATAAACCAAGAAAATTAATTTAATTTCGAAAATAATCTTCAAAATTTTATTTTGATATTGTTGAAATGTTAATTTAAGTTAAAACATTCGAATGAATTGCTAAATTTTGAAATCGTTGATAAAAGATTATAAAATTCTAAGTAAATATCATATACATCAAGATATTTAAATATTTCATAAAGAATTTCATTAGTTAAATCTTGAAGAAGATTTCCAGATAAAAGTAAAGAACGATTATTTATATGATGATAGAGATGCATTTGACTTATTCGAATTAATTGTTGTTACTGAAACTACAAAAATACAAAAATTACATATCATATATTTTTATGTGAAATATGACTTTGATTTTCTAATTTTTGTAGGTTATTGTCTTGCTGTTTCGTTTGTTTCATGTTTAATATAGTTCGATAAAATGATGACAATGATCGAGCATGTCTTTTTTCTTCTTGACATATTGAACAGAAAAGCTGCGCCATCGACGATTTTATTTTTGTTTCCTTAGGTTACATTGACGGCTCATAGTTGGCACAGGAGAAACCTTGTCGATGGAAAGACAATTGATTTTATGATAGCTAAAAGAGCTTTACCATGGCGATATAAGAACAAATAATTATTATAGAACCATCCGACCTTATTTATCTACCGTTATTGCGTAAGTTCTGCACGCTTGGATCAGTAGAATTATATTGCTAATATAAGACTACATTTTAAGAAAAGGACTTATGTTATCTGATAGCACTCAGAATTCTCTGTCACCCTGTGTATTTCGGTCTTGACTTGCATTTAGTTACCGAAAAATATTTTGAACATTGCCAATATGGATGAGGGTGTTTTCACTGTACTCGAAAGTTTTTTCAGCAAACTCAAGACTTAAATACACAGGGTGATAGAGAATTCCGAGCGCTATCAGATTATATAATTACTATTCTTAAAGTGTAGTTTTATATTGGCAATATAATTTTACTGAACCAAATGTGAAGAACTTATGCAACAACGGAATATATTTCAGTGCATCCACATCCCTTATTCTGAATATCATTTTAAAAGTTCATCTCAACAAAAAATATTTTCTTTATGGGACATTCAAATTCTAAAGAAATAGAAAAAATTTCACATACTTCATGAGATATGCTTCAGATTTGGATTTCTTGTACGGAAGGTAAGAAAACTTCCTACTCATAGACCTATTTTCAGTCTAATAGTTTTAGTTCGAAAAATCATTATTCAGTTTGGTAATAAATACTCCACATTTTAGGCTTAAGTCTTAGTACCACACTTACAAATCTCAACAGTAGGTTTGAAGAAATGTATTACTTTGGGGATTTCCGTAGCTCAATGAGTTCTATGTGACGGTCAAAATCTGAACTTGAAAGCGATTTGAGTCTATAAAATGTTCAATTCCCAATATCAGTGAAAACTGACATGTATCTCTTGGCAAAGGCAATATTGCTATCATATTCATACCAATATCGCTTTTCACAGTCTAAAAATATCCAATATATGTTGCAGAACATTATATGTTTTAGCTGGCATACTGAATAATAACAATTTGCACGATGTTTCTCCTGTTACGATAATTTTCACAACATTTTCAACATAATAAGCTTTTCAATTTTCGTTTCTAATTAACAGATTCTATTATCACGCTGGGTGTGGGTGTATTTTATCTCTTCATCTGCACCAAAATCCCACCAAAATTAAAGTTTCCAGGTTCGAAGTATGATTGATTGATTAAAGTGTTGCTAGGAACTAGTGGGTGACTCATTTGAATAATCGTACAGAAGCTTTATTCCTATCAAATATCAATTATATTTCTTTTGTATTTTAAGGTTGAAAAAGAAATATTAATAAGAATATCGAAGTTTTTAGGTTAATAAATAAGTTTCAAGAGAAAAAGTATAATATTAAGGAGACATTTTAATATACAAAAGAAAAAAAAGTAAATAAAATAGTTTAAATACTGCTACGGTTCTACAAAGAATTTTACGAAATTCGTCCAAGATAAAGTAAGAGAGAAAATATTGAAGACTTTAGGGTGGGAATCGAAGACGAAGAATGTTCTTGCTTTCGGGATAAAAGCTAGAAGCGAAGTTATGTTAGAGAAAGTTTTCGAGATTCCAAATCGTCTTTTGAACTCGCGGTTTTAGTGTCCAGTGACGTTTCTGGGCCAGAAGATCTAGTAAGAAATAATAAAAGCTTAGTGTTAGCGTCGATTACCGGACCTGCCATTGCATCATTTGTAAATATCTGAAAGGTTGCTTCTTCAAAATACAATTGACCGGACATAAGAAAACTCAATCTACATATGCCCACTTCTGGAGCAGGTCTTCTTTCTTCATTCCATGGTCCGATTCGTTCAATTACGTTTTGACATTCTTTGAAAGGCTCAGAAATAAGTTTATTAGATTCGTTAGTGTGAGCTTCCCATACAACCATTTTTTCACTTTGATTTATATAACGCGCTGCTCCATCTCGATTCTTTTGAATTGACTTGCTCACCTGCATTTCGAAGAAGACGATAGGCTAAGTGTCGAAGACGACTCTCAACATTTGTATTCTGTGATATCTTGATTAGTTTTTTAGGATCCAGTACATCGGAAAATAATATATCGCACGGATACTCATGTTGGATGTTATCGGTTTTAAACAATTCAATACTGTCAGCAGATAAAAGATTATAGGCGTAATTCAATGAATCTTGTTGATATGGGCCTGCCATATCGATGAATACTTTGCATTATGTAGAAATAATGGAATATGAAGCTGTCCAAAAAGTGTATCCCATACAGTATTTCCAATGGAAATCTAAAACAAAATGTAGGCGTACACTGTGGATATGCAGACAAATTGTAAGTGTGCAATTTGCTTATGGTAGCAAAATGTACTGAAATCGATTTTTCTTTATACAGAAAACAAAAAGAATGATTTTCATTTTTTCATGACAAATATTAATTAACACTTGATAAATAAATCATCAATTTATAGACGTACTATTTCATAATGTAACATGTTCTTTTACAAAAACAAAAAAAAACAAGAAACGATTTTTATAATAAATAAAAAAAGGTGATATATTAATTGCAATCATAATCACAAAATAACGGAATTTATGTTTTATTATTCAATTAGAAAATTATACGTAACAGGTCATAATGATATACGTACAGCTTTTCTAACTCTAGCATAGAATCAAAGTGTATTTTTTTCACAAGATGTATCCCGTGCATTTTACTTTTTGTAGCAAAGTGCAAACGAGAGTGTAAATCAAAAGCAGCAGATGTTCTGTACATTTTGCTTCTGCTGTGTACAGCTACTGTTGGAAACTGTGATCCCATCAACCATAACATTTATCAATGTTACTAACGACACGATTAGCAAGATATGCACCAACCAGAAAAAAACACGATAGAGGACTTGCGTTGATGAGTGTTGTCGAAACTGTGGGTATAATAACACTGGTATGGTGTTGGAGTATTCGTATCGGTATCAGAGTTGGATTGGAGACTCGAATTATTGAGTCATGGTGTTTCTCAAAATTGTTTTTCTTTTCATAAAAAGCTAATTAATTTACAATCTTTTTTTAGTTTGAAAATACTAACATCTGCCATGGGCAATAAATATTGAACGGATAGAATCAATTTCAATCTTCAACATATTAAAAGCTGTGAACAATGTATACATCAATTTAGTTGTTCATTTAGGGTATAACTTGTAGAGTTTTTTCTTCTTTGTCCTTAGACATGAGCCTATGCTATAATGATAGCCATTTAAATCTTTTTTGTAGTGCTGTATTCGCATCCAAAGAGCATTTTTTGTAATGTTTTGTACTGATACGTCGGAAAGATGCGTTATCATTGCTATTAAATTGTTCAATTGGCTTCTATTTCTTTTGTGGATGAAGCAAAGACGATATGTGGTTACAAAAACAAACTGGTTGGCAATTTAATCATTCATCGTTATCGGAAAACATTTGACTCATGATCACGTTTGATTGCCAAGCACCTGATAGATACATCAAAAACTCTAGCAACATTCAACGAATTACTTTCGAAATTAAGCCATGTTCCACTATTCGACGAATTCTTTTTGCCCAGATACATAAACCACAGTTTATATTCTATTGTGCAGAAAATATGACTTCACTTTTATTTATCAGCAGAATCACTTATGACCAGGGATATTCTGTTCTTTTGTTGGGTGACAGTGTAACTATATTATACATTTAATAAAATTGAAAGTAGCATGGCAAAGTAGTAATTAATATAGTATAAAATCGACAGAAAGAATACAAGAATGTGAATACATAATCTTTTTTTGTAGTTAACTCGCGAAAATGTAATTCACACAAACTATTAATATCGTCGTACGAGAATGAGCAATTAAGTGCTTTTTGTTTTGTTATGAAATGTTGTTTTCGTGTATTTTTTTTTATCATATAGAGATCATCCATAAAGAAATACAAGCAACAATTCTATTATCAAACCCCTCTCTTCTCCTATTCAGATCTGTCTGGTTTAGACGAATCCCCTCCATCGTTCGTGGATGTTCTATACAAAATAGAGTTTCAGAAGTCAGTTTGCTCGAATATATTTTATCAATTAATCTAAGACAACCTTAACTCGACGTTGTCCTCCTTCAATAATAGATTGAGAAAAGCAACTCATTATAAAAGTTGAACGAATTTTTGGATAAATATTTCACATTCGGATTCTTAGTTTCAAACTGTAAAACTCTGATGGATTGAATCGATATTGTCCTCGATAATTGAATCTAGGAATCGAGAAACTGCCTTATGCATTAGAACAAATTCTCTGAAAAGTTACTCATTACTAATGAAATATATACTCAGTTTGTTGCTTGATCATAGGTTTTGTCAAAGTATATTGATTTAATGATAACTTAATGAATGGGAAATAAATCAGATATATACCAGAGCATATTCAAGTATAGTTTTCGATGAGGTCTGAAATTGATCTAGATCAATTGAGGATTTGCCTGAATTCGTCATTATTCCTTAGTAGTTACTCTCTTTTTCTAAAATAACTATGTATTAGGCTGTATAAGCTGAAGCACGTGTGAAACAATAATATGTTGATGCAAATATCCTAAACACTTCTTTAAAACTATAGTTTTTCATTTATTATTCACACTAATCATGAATATCATCTTCGAAGGTAAATCCCAATAATGCACAGAAAACATTCTCTGGTCTATTAAGTTCGTAAAAACCTTGTTTGATGAAGAATTTAGCTTTACTTATATGTTGTGAGTTTATGTTGTAATACTTATAAATACAGTTTTATCATTTACATCGGGAGAAAAAAAATTTCTTGCCAGTCGGTATTATGAAAGAACAAAAAAGAGAAAAGAAAAAAATGTGCGTCAATAGAAGAAAGATAGAAATACTCATTTTTCGTTAACATACTGCCGACAGACACGTGTGTTTGGAGACTTACTCGGAAGTTTTATTGTTGACAAACAATAACTGATCGAATCAAAGCTAAAAGTAGGAAATCAAAACCATTGACTAGGGGATATATTTCACAGAAGTTTTATTTATTTTTTTATAATTCAGTCGGTAGCAATAAAAGTAATGATAGTATAAAGTACTCAATTTTTTTATATAAAATATTCGGGAATAAATTTCAATCAATACTAAGATACTTATTGTTATATCTGTTTTTAACGATAGGATTTCCTTCAGAGTACTACATCATGTTTTTGAAAAACTTGTTTTGACATTTAGATAAGGTATTTCAATTTATATTGATGATTGTTTTAATGTCCTACCTAGTTCATTGGGTTCAATCGAAATATAAAAGACCATTAGAAATTAATATAGAAATAAAATCAAATATGGTTGCCATTTCAATATTATGCTTATTTTTTGCTAAACGAAATAGTCACTATACTAAACTTTCAAAATAATGAACTATCAACGAGTGATATAATTATTCTTGATTATTTATATTTTTCATACATGTTTCCTTTCAAAAAGTTATAGCTACAAGAATATATTAATGACAACAGGAAACACAAAAAATTGTAAACGAATGTCGTCTTATTTAGTTCTTTCACAATCCTTTATGATGAATCTGATATATTGACCGACAAATTTTAGATTAAATGGGTGTGGGTGTTAGTGTGGATGTTATTCTTCAATGTAAGGAAACCTACACCCACACCCACACCCGCACCCACACCCACACCCACACCCACACCCATCCACACCCACACCCACACCCACACCCACCCACACCCACACCCACACCCACACCCACACCTACCCACACGACACGAGTAAACTTGTGGTGATGTATTTGGATTGTGTGTTGAGAATTTTCGCGAGTAAAATTAAGANATTCTCAGTTTTACGTAGAGGTTAAACATGATAGAAAACAGTTGTTTCATTTGGTCTCTCATTTGAATATACAGACTAAAAGAAATGAGGGTTAAAGAAGATGTTTTCGATGATTGTCTTACTTACATGATATACAAATAGATCTGCATGACCACGACTTTTGTTTATAGTCGTGGTCACGAAGACTCTTGAATTTCATTACAATCAGTACTGATTAGAGATGTGTGAGTCCAATATTTTTAGTGTCGGTTCCGGTATGCTCCCGATCACAGCCCTATTTACTTTGGCCCCCTAGCGAAAACCTTCGGTGTTTTTATAGGGTATCTTTGACAGTTTCCAAAAGTATCTTGTATGGCTTCACTCTTTTTTCCTGAGAAAACGATAAAATTCTGAAAAAAAGCGGGTAACTACAAAATTTCAAGACCTTGACACGATTGAAAATAGGATCTTATCAAAATCTTCGAAAGATCACAAGCAGCTTTAAATTGTTTTAAAATCAGACTCTTGACAAGTTTTCAATGACTTGCCATTGAAAAAAATGTGGTAGTACGTTACAGGATTATACTATGCTTGTATGATGGTGTTATCAGATTTATTGAAAGGAAAATTGTGTACGATTTTCTAAACAGAATAAACGAGAAATGAACGCATTGAGACTTACTCGACTGCAGTATGCCATGTTATGATACATAAATTGAATCTTCGATATCTTAATTCTCACTAAAATGCTAAATTACATTTGAATTTTATGTAAACACAAATTATGGAAAGTAAATAGAGAAAATACTCGTTGAGATCTCATATCATCTTTATGCGCGCTTAAATGACTTTCGCCAACATCGTTCTCATGTACTTTTATTATCTCTCTATCTCCCATCGATATCGAGACGGTCTATTTTCATGTATCCCATAGACTGTAATACTTATTGTAAACATTTATCTGGTTGTAGACATGTCAAAAACTCAAGCGACCCACATCTTCAGACACAGCTCAGATGCAACATTAACTGGGTCTATTTTGTTTTTCATGTTCATACATGGGCAGTGCTGAATATCTTTTAGATTTTAAAAAAGTTTTGAGCCATATTCAACTGTAAAATCCAGACGCTTCAGATGGTACGAAGATAATGAAGTCAGAAATGAGATTTCGTAAAATTCGTACAAATATTGAATCATATTAACCATTCACATATTTCAGTTAATAAATGGCTTTAAATTCAGTTGCGAAATTTTTCCTCTGGATTTTTAATTCAGTTCCTATGCATAATGTAATTGATTTTGCAGGTATCACAGTTGTACATAAATTCATCTGATACTTTGTGGTTCATACATTCAAAAACAAAATAAAAACATACTCTTTTTTAAACTTAGAACTGCCGATCTTATCAGAGAAAAATTCATTGAATGTACAGTAATCTAGTTCTACTAAAGTAAACAATGCGGTACTCATAACTTAGAACTACACGGCTAGATATCAAACATGTCGTAATTTGAAAGAGAAACTATTTCGAGTTTGTTCAACTCAGCGTTGACCTTTACAGAATTTGTTTTCGGTATTAAGCATAGAGATAATCAGTCAGATGTTATTTGTGATTGATTGACGAATTTCATCAAGTAACATATCGTTAAAGACCATAAATGAATAGGAGTTCAGTGAATTTGGCGTACCTTATTCTTGCTGATTGAGATTGGATGTGGCGTAGATGAATGTGAACTTAGTGAGAATATAATGCACCTCTCAAGTTGAATAAAACTATCGTGTATGACGCGATCATTTACCATCATTAAGCATGTTTTGACTCTGCCTGACAAATAGTAAGTTGTTTTATTTACTTCAAACATTTATTTTTTGTTACCTCTATGCATGAAAGCTTGACAAAAAGAGAATAAAGGTAAGTTATATTTACATGATACATGCATCTGTCGATGAGTCTTATTCTTGTTCTTATGAATCAATCAAATTTCATTCCGTGTTTTATCCTCGCGGGTCCAGTAGAATTCGCAATCCCAATGACGAATAGATCATGATAACATATAATACTTACTATATAGAAGTGAGCAAATTGAACCGTTTTATCATACACATTGTACGATTGAGAAGCACTATTGATACAACATCATCTGAAACCATAGATTTTGTCGCAGGCATGTCAAGATGTCGTTTTTTCAATTATTCCAATGTCCTAATATTTTTGGCAAAAGACGGGTAAGTAGAGAGAGAAGAAAGTCATTTATTCACAACAATGCTAAATCATTACAAATCATCGTAAGCTACTGTAACATTATTATAAACGGTTGTTGTTATGTCGTAATGTATCGTTATAACACGCCCAATATTACTGACTGTATAAAACACCGTAGAGGTACAATCATGCCGCCATATTCTATCATACATACGACCGTATTACTGAATCTTTAGTTAGGAAAAAGCATGGCGTCGTGAGTGGGTCGTATCTCATCATAAATAGGTCTGTGATAATCGTATTTTTCAATGAAGAAAGATGCGATGGGACAAGTTTTTTCAACTCCGGATTCGAATTCAACAAAATGAAATCGCAAATAGGATTTGAATTGATCTCGTACACAATGACTCCATACATCTGTTTCTAAGAGTAGAAAATCTTCACTTGAAATAAGCACTTATTTCTTAGAAAGCACAAATTTTAAATTGATAGTCTTTCTTCATTATGAGATTATTTGTTTTCTGTGCGTCATCCAACTTTGATAAATACGATTAGAGATCTCACCATAAAGTGCATTATTCTAGTGATTTGTTGAAAATACAATACATTTGCATCAAATATTCAAGACAAGCTAATTTTTCCAGTTTTGTTCCCGCTGGAGTCATTTCAAAAGTTCACTAGACTAGATAGAAAGTCGATTTATACGAATGATGAAACAATATGAATTTTTTTTTCTAGGCTTATTCATAAAGAAATGACGAACAGAATAGATCTTAATCAATTCACTTATCATCTTTCTATTAATAAACTTATTTACAACGATGATCTGTTATGCATGATAATATTTCTAATGAATTTATCGAAAGTATCTGACTCTCAGCAAGCCTTAAACGAAGATGTCATACAGTTTGTTATATCGATTGTATTAATTAATAAATAATAGCATATATTCAAGCCATTCAAAATGAACCTACTCTGCTTGAAAGATCGAGAAGCAAAATTAAGCTCTTCTTCCTTCAATAAAGTCAATTTGTTTTTATTCGTCATCTCCTTGTTTCCAAAAGTTTTGATGACTTTTGTCATTATCTACTCCAAAAATAGTATTTTCAGAAAAAAGCAGAAAATCTTTTTCGTTTTTTTCTCTGTTTATGATTTTATAACCGCGCATCCTAAAAATCTTGAAGGAGCTTCATTATAGTCAATTGCTTTTCCTTTTATTTTGTGAATTAAGCATTGTTTCTAATATATAAAAGAGCACTTTTATCATTTGAGCGCCATGTTTGAGAGTTTTTCAAGGCATTGAAATTTTCATCTCTGTTCTTCCACTTAAAAAATAAGAAACTGTGAGTGAATGTGGGTCTTATTTTCTTTTGCACCCACATCCATATCCTATGATGTTCCAAACCATTAAGATGTTTGATTGAATGTATACGTTCATGTAAACAAATAAATACTTGGTACAATGTTTATATACAAAGAGTGAAGAAATAAAAAACACTTTCTATTTAATTCATACAACAAATCAAAAGGCTGAACTAGTTAAAATACATTTTGTTTTATCAGATAATATTGAACTTTAAGAATTTGACCGAACACATTGTACTATAGCTCAAGTGAAAATATTAATTATCATGTTCAGTTGTAGTACTAGAAAACTGATTTGTAAGTTATTCAAAAACAAAAAGAATCATACAAGAGTATGTCATGTACACTCGTTTTGGAACTGAAATTAAACAAAAGAAAATACTTTCTCTTTTTTCGATGAATTCCGACAGACGAATGTATATTTGTACTTCATATAACGAAGAAACAAGATGATAAGAGTCATCTATCAAGTTCAAACTATCTGTAAATAATTATTTGTGTTCATTCTTTTATTTAATACAGATTAAGTAAACTTTTTCTTTTTATAAGATATGAGATTCTATATGAGATTATATTGACTAATGGTATTAATGTTCTTTCTCTTCATGCTCATCTCAAACAACAAGGAATATTCATTTTTTGATTGAATTATTCGATTTTCCTTTTGTCTCAAGATAGCCTTTCTCATTCTAATTGAGCATTAGTGTTCGTATATCCACTTTTAGTTCGATATTCGGTCTATCAATACTTTCACACAGAAATTATTATACATAATTTCAACTACAGAAGAATTTTAAATTTTATCAATTAATGCATTATTCTACAACAAGACATTAGATAATTGAATCGTTTTATTCATATGAATGAAGTAAGTAATATAGAAAATAGCTTCGTTTTACGTTTATTTTTATGCTGATGACACAGAAATATTCGGTTTTGCGAGCATTTAAATAAATTATAAATATTGTTTTCTGTAAATATAATATCGATTTTTTTCCTCAAATATTCAAGAAATATATTGAAATTACTCGATAAATTGAGATTGTACTTCGAGTCAATTTAACATGACCGATATTCATAGAACATCTATTGACAACAGAAATCGGATCATTTTTTACTGGGTTTCGGAGACACTAGTAGTTGCTTCATTCGTTATCATATAGATATCAATAACCAAATTTTATCTTTTGATAGAAATTATTCTTGTATTTTAATTCATCCACTAAGCATACAAAAGTTTCCTTCGAAGAAAAAATGCAAAGGATGACTTTTAAATGTTAAATGAATGAAAACCTCACATGCATGAACGAGTGATCCTTTGCTTTTTTTTACATTAGAAAATTCTGGTCTCTTTTGAAAATAAATTAAAACAATAGAGTAATAATTAATATTCATATGATATTATTAATATAAAAAAGATCAAGTTTCGAAATTGTATTACTACTCAGTGATTATAAACCAGAATTGAAAAGCAAATTCTGTCTATCGGACGTCCGATGGTTGCTCGTTCTATATATACGTATGATAGTTTGAGAAACTTTGAATTATTCTAAGATGAAGAAAAGTTACATCGAATGTCTTGTGACATATAACATCGGTTGTCGTTTTTTTCAAAAAATTCTCAGGACTAAAACTAAGAATCTATGGAAAACAAGACATTCTTGAAGATGAAAACAATTTCTACAGGTTTCATAGAAAGAGAATTTTCTCTATTGTCATTTTATGGAATATTTATCCTCAGTTTTATGACTATATTGGTTCTGAAAAATGTGATATCTGTAGAACGAGAGTTAAATATTTTAGGTAGCAATTGAAAAGAGTGATGAGCGTATATAGAAAAATCGGTCAATAAAACTTCTTATTGATTCAATTTTAAAGAGAATCAAAACATCAAACAATTATTTTTCGAAAGTATTGGGAAAAAAACACAAATTGGATATAACATCTTTTGAACAAAAAATGGAAACAGAAATTTAATTGAATAATACATTATTCTACTGTTACTTTTTCTAGATGAATCTTGAAGTACTTGCAAATGAGTTATTACTCTATCTGTTTGAATTTATTACTCCATTGGATTTATTTCGTGGCTTTTACAATTTGAATTCTCACTTCAATAATCTTATTCTTATCCATTTTCGAAATTATCGTTTTGATTTTCGTTCATTATCAAGACAAGCGTTAAAAATCGTTTGCCAGAATTATATTTCATTAATTTCTGATAAAGTTATTTCTCTTCATCTGTCCGACGATGATGGTACACCGGGACAAGCAGCTGATTTTTTTAATTATAATATTAGTCTTGGTCAGTTTACATCATTAAAAGCTTTAACATTATTTCGAATTGAAATGCGTCAAAAACATGATGAATTTTTTTCTCTTGGCATACAGCAACTTCATCATCTTTCACATCTGAAACGTGTTGATTGTGATTTGAATTAAGGTGATGTTAAAAGAACAAGACAAATAATCAATCAAATTTGGAGTCTGCTCAAGTTAATCTATTGTTATTGGGACGTGAAACCGAATGGTGAAGACTATTTTTTTCTTCCTACAGTTGTTTCATCATCGCTACAACATTTAACATATTAGAAATCCTAAATGAAAATCTGAACAATTAACTTGTTTGATGATGAAGACACCTTATCTTCAATATTTTTCAACAACGTTCAGCGCTTTTACTTCTAATTTCAATAATGATAATGAAAATAAAAAGTTACCATCATTAAGAAACTTACCAATGAAAAAGCTTAAATTAAATAATGTTTGGTCCCGAAATATATTGGTGAATCTTCTGTGTATGATGCCAAATGTATACTATTTAAATATTCGAGCATGGACATTTTATATTAATGGATATGAATGGAAAGAAATTATTGTCAAATACTTACCAAAACTAAGAACATTTCGCTTAAATATATTGTTCAGTCTTAATGATAATACAAACAAGGAAAAGCAAATCGATGAACTACTAGACGCATATCGTAGCCCATTTTGGATTCAAGAGCATCAGTGGTTTATTGGATGCCCTTGGACAGAATACCTCGGTAGCAGATTTATTTGTTTATATTCCTTACCATTTTCTTTTGAACAGGTTCCACAAAATGTTCCTCAAGTAGAGTATCGCACTAAGTCGACCTGTCCGTCTCGTATCAAATTTTCCTATGAACGTGTCCGTTGTCTATGGTACAATTCTTCGCTGTTTACAAACACAGAATTTTCTTGTCTACAATTTAATCATATGGAAGATCTTGAACTTGAACTACCGTTTGATTATAAAGTTTTATCAATCGTCTCAAACTTTGATCATTTATTATCACTCACATTATCACATTTGGATCATTATCCATTTCAATTGCAATCGTTACTCGACAAAATGCCTCGTTTGTTGTCATTGAAGTTTCGATCATGGTGGTCCACAGAAGAAATGCCTCCATTCGATATTAAGTGTCCATCAGTTCGTTATCTTGATCTACAAGGAGTTAATGAATTCCATCGTCCTCACTGTTTCAATATTCAACAGTGTAAAACGTTGAGCAAGTCACCCCTAGGTATTAAATGCCAAGAACTTCGAATTGAAGTAACAGATGTACCGAACATACTTGAACTTGTATATATGATGGAGAATCTTCGAACACTATATATTACATATTTTCATGATTCACGAAGTCATCGACCTGATGTTGTTAACTTGATACGACATTATGCACCACCGACAACGATCGTGACACGAAAATATTATGGATACATTACTCTTCGATTGTAATTTTTTTAAAATTGAATCAATAAAAAAAATATTTCAATATTGTTCATTGCTAACATCTATTAACTTTTTTTAAAAATCAACCGAATTGAAAGATCTGAAAGAGAAGAGATTTTATAATTGAATAAAACTTTACCAAGCCATCGAGTACAACAGGTAATGAATATACGGCTTATTCTATTTTACCTGTTAAAAACTCGAACAGCTTCGTAAGGACGTTCAATTTAAGTTTGACTTTCTTCAGTACTTAACTGAAATAGATATTCTAGGATTTTCAAAGTTAGACTAGAAGGAACATCTTAATCTTCGTTTAGCATCAGTGTGATCTATCACTGACGCTAACAATCAGAAAATTCAAATAGTCATGCACTCATAATCTGAAAAAATCAGCTTAATAAACTAATGCCTTCTTTTCTTCGAAAATAGTAAATTCAATTGAAAAGATTTGAGAAAAAAAAACACATTGCTCTATTTCTTATCATGTACACATCAAACAATAGATGACTCTAAAAACGTTTTTCGGTATAAGAAAAGTATATGTAGCAGTCAAAGTCTGAATTTATATGTTCAGTAAAAGTGACAACTCCATGGTTACGTGATATTCTTGCTGCTATATGACACATTCTACCAATTAAGAAGTGGTAATTATTTAGAGTAAAAAGAAATATTTTTAACTAGCTAAGAAAAATCACGTTTCAAGTTCGATCCACGTTGATAATTACGCAGTATGAACAACAAATAATATGACTATTTTTTTTAAACTAATGCAAATGATTTGAATGCACTATTTGAGAAGCTTCTTAACGAATAGGATTGTATTCATATACTTAATTTAAGCAAAAATGTTGGTGAAATATGAACCAGAAAATATAGTATTTAGTTCAAAGTTGCTGAATTTGAATTTGACATTTTGTCTGTAAAGAAACTCTTCCAGTTACAATCACGATATTATACTGAAAGTCGGCAACATCTGGAAGAATCTTCAGTAAATAATGTTGTTCTAAAAAAAACATTCTATGTTGTATCGATGAGTTAAACTTAGGCATTGTGCGATTTGAACAGCGAACTATGAAAGCTGCATGCATTTGGTCTTTTGTTAATCTTCCTTGACAAAATACGAATAGCTGGTTGTCATGTTTCTCAATTTTATAAATAGAAGATTAGTATCAATATCTACACAATTCGTATTTCATTAAATAGACAAATCTGTGCAACAACATATTAGCCAATCTACGAAACAGTCTCTGATCTGAAATAGAGCAATAATCATAAGACACATTGAATCAATCGTAAAACTGTACATATAATTTCATCGTTGAATTTGTAAAAAAAACCTTTTATAACCGACACTGAAATCGTCGAAGTTTCTAGATGTTCTACGTGCACCTCAATTCTATTATTTCAATGATCATTGAGTATTTGATATTGAGAAGAAAAAATGACAAACATCAATTGGTTGTCAAGAAATTTTTGATTCAGTTACACTAGTAATGATGAAAGATGCTATTGTAAATATTTAAAAATACTGATATTATATTGTCAATGTGAGACCTGACCAAAGCATTAAAAAAATGGAGAAAAAAAAATTAAAAAGTTCATCAATCAATCGTTTTATTAAGATGATTATCAGCGTGTATTGATTGCAAAGAAAACTCGACGGTTTTCAATCTTTGAACATTTCCAATCAGTAAATGATTTACATGTATATATATATAAAACATATGATATAAAAGAAATGAGACAAATGTCGAACTCTATTTATCTTTAGTAGAAAGATGCCGAAAGAAAACTTTGTTTATAATGAAAAGCTTGAAAAGTTTTTTCTCGTTGTTATCTTATATAATTTGTTCTAATTACACATTTTTAACTGAAATGCTTCAACAGACAGTAAAAGTATCCTTAAACTAAGTCCACAATTTTTCTATTAAATAATCTCACAAAATATCGATCGTTATATCTCTGTGATAAATAGGTTCTGAAAAGGATATTTTATTCTTATAAGATGATATGAAATTTTCTTTTCTTTAGAATAGTGTATAAGTCATATTGCTCATATATCGGTAAGTGAAACGGGAAACACTCGCTCAATTTATTTATTTTTTTTATTTAACATTGCCAATCATATCTTATAAATGATAGTTACTTATAATTAACTGTCGTTTTACATGATGTTGTTAATGATTTTCATAAAAGTTAAAGTAACTATCATTGTATAGGATCTTTATAATAAGTCCACAAAAATCGAATTAATTGTTGTCTAACAAGAGGTTTTTGACCAGTTCATATAAAAATTATAAATTTATTGTGCGATTATTTTTTTTCTCGTGTTATTCCATGTACGAATGTGTGACAAATATAAATCAGGGTGTGGGTGTGGGTATGGTTGCTGAATAAAATAGCCCATACCCACACTCCACACCCACACCCTCAAGTCGTATAGCGAATCCGGACAAGGTTTACACCCGAGGTCTGGTTCTGGACCCAGTATTTGGGGTATAACTTCCCCCCCCCCTTTTTTGCCCAATAACATCCCTTGAAAATTGTACCATTGGATAGAAAATTAAATTCTACACCCAGCACACTTGATTAGAATGTTAACACAGGTCGTAGAGTGAATCCGAAGAAGAAATACAGGATATTTGTCATTGATGCACAGGGGAAAAAAAGTATTTCGGGGAAAAGTTCTGGTTTTTTCCTGATGACTCCCCTTGAAAAATGATACCATTCGATAGAGAATTAAATTCTACACTTAACACAACCGCTTAGAGAGTTAACACAGATAAGAAAGCGAATCGGGACAAGAAATAGTCGAATTTGGTGAAAACTTTACTTACGTATCGCGTCCATGAATTGAATCTTAATCTATAATGATTTCTCATGTTATTCTATAGATGGTAAGATGGCAATGAACACGTTGAAGTTATGATCATTATAAGAACTTACCATTCGCATTCAATATGGTGTACTGGATGTCGCAAAACTGAAATGATTTTTTAAATTTGTTTCTGATAACGCTATTTGAGGCACCAAAAAGAAGTAAATACATAATCCGTCGAACAGATCAACATGTTTGACAGCAATAATGAATGTTTTCGTTTGTTTCATCAATAGGGAAGGAAATTCAGTTTTTTTACCTTTGGCTTTTCCTGTATACGTATTGTTCCATACTATGATCCTCGATGAAACTCTGATATGTGCATTTGTGCTCTTCCACATTTCTCTTTTATACGATTAAAGTGTACACGAATGTGTAAAGATGATAAACATGACATGCACTTCATTCCGATAGACATTTATGATCTTCTCTCATGATTGTAATAATAGAATGAATGCATGAAAAACACGATCGGCTAGTGTTGAGCTTTCTTGAATCCTTCCATCGGACAGATGCGTATGATGTATGGTATTATCTGCATATACGATTTTATGATTCGAAAGATATTTCAAACTCAAGATTATGATATTGATTCTCAATGAAAAGTGTCACAGAAAGGAAAATAGTCAATGGAACATTGAAATAATGTATAATTTTGTTAGTCTACTATTTTATAGAAATATCAATAAATATTCTTCGATAGTTTTATGCATAGTGATGGTCGATTGCTTACCTAATTTTGCGCGATGAAAAAGTTTTCTTAACATATCATCAATGCAATGGAATTCATCATTTATCATGTATGTTAGAATGATATTAAAAAATGTAGGTTTGTTTCGAGAACAGAATGAACATCGTACTCGATAATATTATTTCAAAGTACAAATGAATGATAAATTGTTACAAACGATTCTAACATGAACTCAACCAGAATATATGATCATATCTCAGTTAAACTGTATTCATCTCAATAGAGATTGACTATGTAATTGGCAGAAATATTGAAAAGGCAGAGCGAATACGACATGCGATGTATACATTTTCGTTGAAGAAAAAATTCTTTTAGGATGATGATTCCGAACTTTCAAAACAATGAAATTTTACTATAATCGATTGAATTTTGAAACTAGTTCTTCGAAAGGGAAAGTTTTCTGATGTTTCTCAATTTTATGAGTTTTTAGATATTTTCTCAATGTCAACGATTCATATTTCTTGACCTAGATCGTGTCAACATTAATGCAGTTATTGAAAAAAAAAGTTTATTAAAATCATTTCTCATAGATTTTATTGGGGACAAGGAAAATGATGTTTGATGGTTTTTTACACTTGATTTCAATTGATGAGCTCCGCAAACACGAACACTCATAATTTATCATATTATATGCTCGAACAGTTCGTCAATGGTATTTATAAAACTAGACATATATAATAGTCAAATATAAGACATTTAACAACTCTAGCTATTTGGATTTTTTTCCTACGTTTTAAACTTGACAGACCGAGGCCTCTAATAAAAAAAATCGTCAAAATGCTTAAGATAAAGCATAGCATGATGTCATTTTGAATCTTCATCAAAGAGAAAAACTGTACAATGCTTAATGATTGGCATGAACATAGTATTGGAAACTCAACGGCAATTATTTTCCGATCGTCAATTGAGAATGCCACGAGAGATATGTATATATGCACGTTTATAAGATCAGATATTGTCTTAGCACATATTATTTAATGTCCATGTCAGAATAAAAAGGGGGGGGGGGGAGAGGGTGAATGTATGCTTAATAACTTGACAACGGCAAAAGCTAGTGGCCTGTGAGTTTCGACGGTCGGCAGAGGATACATTGAAACTTCTTTTTGTTTCATACTACACAAGACAAAATTATTTTTAAATCCATCATCTTTACAAAACATTCGAAAAGCTACATGAGAAGGGTGTTCCACTTCAAGCAAAGTAAGATTTAAAAAAATCAGAAAATTTGCTAAAAACCAACAGAATCGTCTATAATTTGGTCGAATAGATATGCAATTGGGCCTCTCATCATTGAGAATTGTCCCTTGAACTATAGATCTGAAACACATGCCAAATTGAAAATTACATCGAAATGAAACATCGTTTCCGTGGTTTTTTTTAAATGTTTTCTGAAGATGACGGATTTTATAATAATTTTGTCGTATGTTTTATCAGAGAAAAAGATGTACAAAAGTCTCTTCTATCGATCGCTGAAACCCATAGGTCGCTAGCTTTTGTGGTTGTAGAGTCGTTGAGCTTACACTCGCTTCGTTTTAATGCTGACGCGGACATTAGATATTTGATTCTTTGATATTGATTCTTATATTTGTATTCAACTGGTATTTCTTATACTATTGAATAGTAGATGAAAAAGCAAGAACTTTTCCACGAGCTAATCGAAAAAAAACAAAAAGATAAAACAAGAATAATGTCAACAGATGATAACATTTAGCAAGTTATCAAATTGAATTAAATGTGTCGTCACAAATTCTTTACACTAAAAAGGTGCAGGTTAGTAGTCAACATATTCAAGTTATTAATATATTTCTTCTAAACTTTCTGTACTAAGAAAAATGTATTATATGCAATTAATAAGTATAATAATGTATCTTGCGATATATTTACATTTAATGGAATGTACACGTATACCAGATTCTAGCATCGATTTGAATGAAGTCGCTTACCATGATGAACCATCGAAAATTTATCTTGGCTCACCATCAATTATTCGTTTATCATCAGGTCGCCTTCTTGCTAGTCATGATTTTTTTGGTCCTGGATACAAATCTCAACCAAGAAATGTTTCAGTTTATACTAGTGATGATAATGGTGAAACATGGTCATTTATTTCATTTATAAAACATAGTTATTGGACAACATTAGCAGTTTATAATGGTATAATCTATGCAATAGGTACAGATAGTGATTCAGATGCAAATATAATAATTCATCGAAGTAGTGATAATGGTTTATCATGGAATTATAATGGAAGTGATGATGGTGTTATTTTATTTCATGGTTCATTTGCAACAGGTCCAACACCAATTGTTATTGCTAATCAAGTCATGTATCGTGCTATTGAAGCTTGGCCGAGACCTTCTCGGTGGCCTACAGATTTTCAAGCAGCAATTATCAGTTGTAATTTATCAAAATTGAGTCAATCGACAACAGATGATCCTATTATGTCGCCTAATAATTGGCAATTGACTCCACCACTTGTTTTTAATAAAGAATGGATACCAAAATCATTTCCAAATATAAGTGCACCTGGATACTTAGAAGGAAATGTTGTTATAGTACCTAAGCCATCATCCAAAGAAATACGTATATTAAATGTCATACGATTTAATTCGATACCATTATCCAATTTAGCTATTATCTTAGAATTAAATCAAACAACAAATAGACTTTCATTTGTTTCAATTATAACATTTCCTGGTGGTATGACAAAATTCACAATACGATATGATCCTGTGACTGAAGCATATTTTTCATTAGTAAATCCAGTAACACAAAATTATGATCCAACTCAACGTAATATATTAAGTTTGTCATATACAAAAGATTTAATTCATTTAAGTAATTGGACTATTGTTACTGATCGCCTTTTATATGATGACACTGGTTTTACATTCAATGATAGTCTTCGTTATACTGGTTTTCATTATGTTGATTGGCAATTTGATGAATTACCATCATCATTATCTGATACTAAAGCAAGTTGTATCGAATGGAATTGTGATGGTGGTCCTCATATTATTTATTTGATTCGAACATCTTATCGTGGTGCTAATTCATTTCATAATTCAAACCGTATTACTTATAAAACATTAAAATATTATCGTGAACTAATTTAAAAACTTTAAAAAAAATATCAAGAAAATGTTTTAAATGGATAAAATCATTATTTATAATTTATGTTCATAGCTAAACAAGTTGTTTTTCTTGATGATTTTAGAAAAATATTTATAACGCTTAAAGGATTAGAAAAGTAAAGTTTTTCATGTACTTTTAACAAACAAATTACACTTTAGTTTCATGGACTTGGCCTGAATCAATCCTTAAAAAGCTTAGAACGAAAGAGTATAAAAAAAGTATCGATAATCTCTCTCTCATTTGGTACTATGTTAAAGAACAAAAGGATCTTTGGAAAACCATTGAGTTTAATTTTAATAGTTTTTGAAATTCGGTCTAAAGCTGAATGTTAACGTTACATTATTCGATAATATCATCGGGAGAGTTAAAACTTCAATAGTTTCATCAGTTATATCATATTTATATCCAGAAAGAAGATCGACTAATCAATAAATTATTTTCTTCTGTCAATAATCGATGAAAAAGAATTCCTTTTTTTTTTCTAACAATTGCAAATTTAGTACTTTGTTATGAAAATAAATTTCAGCTCTCTAAAACTTTTAAAATAAGGTAGTAGATCTGCAGTTTCAAATCTTTGCTATCATTGGAGGAAATAAAAACAATATGTAAAATGAGAAAATCATAAATCTACAACAATTATACTGAAATGTAATAATTACTTCTTGTTTAGTTCTATTGATTGTTCCTCGACAGCTTGAGAGTTTCATGTTTTAGTTTCTTGACATGACTGATGAATAGATGAATGATATAAATTTTATATTTCTATATCTATCATTATAAGACTATCTAGATGGTAAATTTATGTAGCACCATATTCGTCTGCTCTGTTTCTCAGATCTGAAAACCTGTGAACTCTTACTGTGTCTCAAATTAAAAACTCAAGTGCGTACAATATTAAATGGATCCATATAGGCTAATAACAACTTCAGTTAAATATTAGTATAAGTCTTTAAATAGTTAAGTACTGAAACGTAAACATATATTTGACAATTATGAATCTATGATGAAGAAATATTGTAAGTACAAAATGAATGCTGTTTCAAATTTTTTCATATCAATTCATCAATAAAGATTTCATCTACCCACATGTTCTCAAGTAATCAAAAATCTAAATGAATATCAATTTCCTATTCACGGTGCATCAGTAACTCAACATGAAACTTGCCAAATTTTCCATACAAACTTTCTTCTAAAGTCAAGCGTATACAATTGTGACTATGTTTCCTGGTTATGTTAATGTAGATTCACGAGAAAAAAATCCTAATGGTTAGTTTTTCAACACCTTGATAGATTATCGCTTATGTCGCATAATTTCTGAGGCACTTTTGTTTTAATTATTTGTTAATGAAGAAAATTTTCATTTCAATGATATAGAATATATATTATCTGCTTAAATTTCAACTTGCATCATTATAAAAAGAATCATTCTGAAAAAAGTTTAATCAAGCGATATATTGCATAGCTAACTATTGCTTTATTATTCATGTCTAATTACGAAGCAAATGAAAAAGCATAATAAACTGAATACAAATAATAAATCAATCGAATTTTATTCTTTCTTTTCATCGTTGTCTGTCTTTTGTACTGTTTGATGTTCGTGTGCTGTGTTTCCAGCTGCCCAAGTTCCATCAGTAGGATGAACGTATTTTTGTTATGATAATTGAAAAGTACTTCTCTGAAAATAAAATAGATGCAGAAATATGAAAAAAAGGCACTATTGTCCTATACTAAACTAACACATGAAAAAAAAAGATAATTATTCGATGAATAATAATGAATTCAGCGGCATATATATATATATGAGTGATTTGCATAGCCATTGTACGGTTTGAGAAAAAATCACGATAAAAAAAAGTTTCAAATGAAAAGAATCTGAGTAGTACGTTTGATAGAGCTGTATCGATTGTGTATAAATATAATATTTTCCCTACACTTTACTGTTGGTTAAGGCTCCAGTGCAACGATTATCAAGAACCACTCAATTCTTAATATTGTCGTTTATTGAAAACGGTATGATCGAGAGAAAAATAGCTTATATAAAATATGGTAAAAGAAATAAAAATTTACACGAGGATAAAAATCTCATGTAACATTAAACTTAAAATTCAAAACCGAGTTTGTATTCATATCTAACGATCCGAAAAAGTAAGTTTTTATCTATAAACACAATATAAAAGTAAAAAGTATAGTTGCTGCGACATTGCTGATAAAACAAAAGACAACGTATAGATCCCACAAAATATTTGTGATTATATGGAAATAGCACAAGTTTCAACGAATCGAATGATGTATGATGAGTTGGAATTTGAAGTTATTTTTGTCAAAATATAGACGACAGAATCTCGGTGGACATTTTTCAAGAAAAAAATCTCGGTGGACATTTTCGATGTAAAATGAGATTTTCTCTGTCGCAATGCAAGCTGGAGAGTTGACATTTCTACCACCTATTCTTAACAGAAATTGAAAAAAAGGGTGAAATTTTAGGCTCAAATGAACAACCTCTTCTGGAATTACAAACTAAACAATTTTCGAAATCTCGGTGGACATTTTGTACAGAAAAGCGTATTTTTTACATGTCTCATTTCGATTTATAATTGAATAATAGATGTTAAAAATTTTCTTTTTCTGGCAAAATGTAGAGCTTGGTCTGCTCTATCTTTCTGTCTGTTTTCAAAGTTATTAGGATTCGTCGTTAGCATATGAACTTAGTTATAATCTCGGTGGACAAAATTTGCTAAAAGTGTGCGGAAACCGAGATTTCGATAAAATCAGATCCAAATTTTATTTTATTTTAAATTCAAAGTACATATTCTGAAAGGGTTACAGGAATTTCGGCCCAAGGAATTTTTGGCCCGGGCTTTTCGCCCTCACCCTCACTTTCACACCATCATCCTGAGTTCGGACCGAAAATTCCTTGGGCCGAAATTCCGGGCTCCCTTCTGAAAGTTTGCTTTTCAAGCTGCAAGAAACTCTAGAAAACTTAAAACAGGGTAAAATAAATGAGAGAAAAGCGTTGATTTTTTTCCATGTGGAGCCAAAAACAGCTATTTTTGGTCTTCTTTGATGAATATCTCAGTATTCCTTCGAGTTGGAAACTTCATTTTTTCATAAGTGTATGACTGTTTATGAAGCAACAAAATAATAAAAAGACATTTAAAATATGTTGAGCAGAATATTTTTTATTAACAAAACATTCTCCTTCAACCAACCGTACAATGGCTATGCAAATCACTCATATATATATATATATATAGGTGATTCTGGTGTCTATTGTACCGTTTCGATATCAAAAACGGCCTTGCTTATTTCTCAGTTTCTATTTGGTCAAATTGGTCGAAAATTATATTGAAGTACCTATCGATCATGCTCTATATGCGCTGCTAAAATCAAGCTTCTATATATTACCAATTGCGAACAGTATAGAAAATAATCTAAATTTGTCTCATTTTTCATGGGTTTTCATGATGGTTCCTCATACATTTTTTTTCTTTCTCTTTTTTTTATAGCTTGAATTAAAAAAGCAAAGCGCGTTTAATTAGCTTTCTTGTAGCATTTTGAATGCTCTTTCTACTCATAGTCTCATTTCAAATCCAACTATCTTCATTTCATAAAAAAAGTGAATTTCTGTTAGTGGTTCCAGAAAAGTGAAAAAAACGTGTCCCACCCTTTTTGACCCTACTGTAAAACCAATAAACGCTTTAGACCAAATCTTGTTTCATAAAACAGTTTAGCAACCTAGTCACTATCTATTGCTGAAAATCGCCAATTAATAATTCTTCTCGTTATGGCATAATTTACATTTTACTAGTTTTCACTGGAGTGCGACATACAATTTGTCCCACCCATTTCGCGTATCTCCTGGTCAAACTACCAAGAATTAAGAGCTCATTTTTTTTATCATACACGTCAATTGTAAGTCACAACTTAGATTGTAAATATCAAGATGATAGATGGTTTCTGAAGAACGTAATTTAAAAAATACAGTCGAATGTCCCACTCTCGTTTTTTGTCTCGCCCTTTTTGCCTATCTCCTGACCAAACGAAAAACAATTAAGAGCTGATTTTTTTATCAGAAATGCCAATTGCTTGGCACAACTCAAGTTATAAATATCAAAGCTCTAGATCGTTTCTAAATAACATAACCTGGAAATACAGTAAAATGTCTTTTTATTACTAGTTTGTATCATTCCGTCCATTACTTGAAAATTTGAATATATTTTTGTTATGACCTGTGAAAAAACACTAGATAACATTGTCGAAGATGTGTATCTTTACTCTTTTTCGTTCCTTTGGTCTCTTTGTTCTTTTCCTTTTATCCTCTTTCCACTTTTTTCCAGTCGACTTAGATGTATAGCCGTCTTTATATACAGAAAAAGAACGCATTTTTCGTTATATATATGTCTACGTGCACTTATTATGTTTTCAAAAGAAAAGTTGTTAGCTCTCGTTTTGGGGATTATGTAGCAATGGTAGAACTAATATTTAGTCTGCCAAAATTAGAGAGCTAAACATGTTTTAATATTCGACTTTGTCGTCGTGTTATATATAGAATATATTGAGTATCGAGTGATCGATACGATAGAACATCAACAACTGCGCAATAACGAAAGACAAAAAGATA
>CAJNSZ010000952.1:0-35969 GCA_905329745.1 Rotaria sp. Silwood2 | reverse complement strand
TCGGCCCGAATAACACTATGTTTTGTCCTTACAATAGTGGAGAAAACCTTCCCTGATTCATTTTTATACCTAAATTTCACATTTCATAACTCCTGCTAGAAGCAACTTGGGCCCGAACTAACTTAGGGTATATCACTCCTAGCTATGCCCTATCTAACCATCATATCCCCGACTGAAAAGCTTTTTGACACCTCGGATGGTTCCCTCGTAAGACAACAAGCAAATTAAAAACAAAAATTAGTTTATTATTTTTCTGTCTATGTAACATATACAAGTGCTTTGATTGGCATATAATGTATCTTTATGTTTCAACTTCGTTTTAAATAATAAGAGAGACTAAATAAAATAAAAGAAAAAATTCTTGTGTGTTTTTCTCAAAATTGATTTTTTTGTCGGTAATGATTCAAGTGCTGACAAACAAGAGAAAGGAATTTTCTATTTAATTGTTAATGATGTTTGTTCAAAAAATTCATGTCGACAAATTCTAGATTTTTGAAGTTCCAAAAAATGAAACTGGGTAAATATTAAAAAATTCTTTTTCAAATGAAAGTCATTCGATCGCTGCAGCTTGGTCTCTGAAAGTTTAATTAACAGTAAAGAATGAAAGCATAGAATTTTTGTTTATTAGGGTACTTCCCATGAATCAAATACCTATGCTAAATTTCATCAATGCCTCATGTATTCTGCCGAATTTAGATTTTTGAGTGGGAGATGGGCTTGAGTATCAAAGTTTTTTTGCTATTATTGTCAAAACTGATTAGTATAACGTACATTATACCGAACGATTTACTTCATGTTTTTGGTCACGTTAAAATCACATAAATAGCCACACTCATAGCTTTTCTTTGCATAAAAAGATATTCATTTTTTCAGTTATGTACATATCTTTAAAGTTCTTTGAATTAACAATTTTTGGACGATGAATATGTCTCATTGATAATATATTCAATATAACTCAAACTTGAACATTCATAATTGTCATCATACATAGGCGTCCTCTATCGAGATGATAATTACTTCCGACTAAACGACAAAGCATAAAAGAAAAATCAAAAAATTTCTATAAATTCTTTTCAAATAAAATTTCTAGTATTCAAATTTTAAAGGTATTTTTTTCTGTTGACTATTTATGAATCAATGATCCACAATCATCTATTAGTGCTTTGGTGACACGGATGGCGTAAGCTTGACAACATGATGTTGGTAAAAATTGGAAGAAGAGAAATACTTTTACTTTTAAATGACACGACCTCAATGGCATTGAAAGTTCATTTTTTTATGGCATATCATTTCTAGAAGATTCTCGAAATAAGTCATTTTCTATTCGTTATTTTTTCAAATCAAATTCATATATAATAGTAAGAAATTTTATTTGAAATATTATTAAAAATTTTTTCTTAAAAATCTCTAACAATTTCTATTTCGTAAGTACATATGATTGTAATTTTTAACCTTCATTCTCTATTTATATAATACCATTTATTTTCAATAAATTAAAAATGTCTTTCATTTTCTTGACAATAAGGTTTTGTCAAATATTCGTTTTTGATTCATTGAATTGATTTTGCATAAAGAAAAAAATAACATGAAAAGAAATATAAAACTTTTTTTCCTGGTTATCCTTGGTGCTTTCGTTTTTTTCCTGTTCTTGTCGAGCATGTGCATTATTTTGTACACACAGGTATTTATCATACGAGGTTGATATCTTACAACGACGGAATATGAAACCATTCTCTTTCGGTTACATTTTTATTTTTTCTTTCTTTCTTTTATAATTGTTCTCGTTTTTTCTTCGAACCAAATATTCAAATAACGTTCTGCATGAATGAGTGAGTTGTAATTTGAATCAGAAATAAACGAATCACTTTTTTCACGATACACATTGTTAGTACATTATTTCTTTACTTTTTCGTTTGCTTATATAATCATTCATTATGTATTTTTATTTGAAAACAGGATACTTATTATTCTATTAATATCTTCCGTTTGTCTTAAAGAATCATATCACACATCTGGTTGTTTTTTTTTTTTGCTTATATAATGAATATTTTAAAAGCGAGAAAAAAATAATTCTTTTAGATAAGCAACAAAATGCTACGTCGACGATTATTTTTTCTCTACTTATTTATCTTATTTACTGGTATTTTTGCTCAGAAATATGGTTCGAATGTTCAAAAAGATGATGATGAAAATGATGATGAAGATGATCGTCAATCAGTAAATCGAGTACAGCCACCAGTTAATAGCAATAAATATGACAGTAAACGTCCTTCAAACGATAGAGTTGTTAATGATAATCAACAACCAGCTGCTGCTAATCCATCGCCAGTACGTTCACCAAATGAATCATCTCGACGTTCATCACCGACACCACTTGCTACTAGTGATGAATGTAGACTTGATGTGCAAAAATATTGTAATAAAGGAAATAAACAAATAATTCCAAATTTAAAAGTATTACAATGTATTGATGATCTTGATAATGTAAGTTTTGGGTTTTTTTTTTTGTTATATAGAAGTCAATTATCTATATATATTTTTTCTAACTATATAGGCTGTGACTTTAATTAGTAAAGAATGTCAACATGTAAGTAGAAAAATTGTTTTGTTTTTACTATACTAAATTAATAAATTTTATTTTAGCTTATCTACAGTTTTAAATATAATATGACACATGATCCACGTTTTGATGATGCAGCATCGAAACAATGTGCAAAAGATTTAAAATTATTTGATGAATGTGAACCATTTATTGGTAAAAGTGGTTCTGGTCGTCTTGTAACATGTTTATATGAGCATTTACCTAATATAACTGATTCAACTTGTCGTTATTTTATTAATCAAGTGCAAGTTGTTGTTTTCAATGATTGGCGTTTATCAGAATATTTTGTTGAAGCATGTAAATCTGATATTGAAAAATTAGAATGTGGTCGATTAGATGATGATAATAAAGATGTATGTATTTAATGAATAAAATAATAAAAATCTATAAAAAAAAAAAAAAATTTTTTTTTTGTATGTTTTAGTTACCGCATGAACAAGGTGCTGTTATTTCATGTTTATCACAAAAATATAATCTACTTGTTCCGCAATGTCGTAAAGAAATTTTTCGCTTAGCTGAAATGCAATCGGATGATTATCATCTTGATCGTGCTTTATTTTATGCATGTCGTGATGATCGAGAACGTTTATGTGGTCAAGTTTCAAGTGGTAATGGTCGAGTTTATCGTTGTCTTTATGAGCAAAAGTTTAATAGCATGATGTCATCAGCTGTAAGTTATTAAGATTATTTTTTCATAAAATAAAATCTTTTCATCTATAAACTTTCATAGTAGATAGAATATTTAATTGGTTAGTTTTTCTTATTCTGAACATCTATTTATAGTTCCATGAATAATAACTATAATTGGCGAGCAGAAAGAGAGAAAAAAAAAAGTATGTTATCATAAGTAATTCTAGGATACATAGGAAAAGAGAACAAAAACAATCGTGCATATTTAAAAGTAACACTAGACGACAGCAAGAATCCTTGGTGTAATATATCGTAATTTTTATTTTAACAACTAGTGACATCAAGTCATGTCAATACGTATTGATTTACCTCTGGTTAAGAAAAAAAAACATTGTTGGAAAGAAGAAAAAAAAATCACCTTGAGCAACTAACATGCGATTGCAACTGAATATGAAAATGAAAAAATGTTCGAATAATGAACCCTTTTAGTCATTTCTGATGGTGCCCATATTCGAGAGGTTTTACTGTGGATCTATTCTTATTTGGAAACTACCTATAGGATTAAACCGATGTTTTATTTAGATTTTGTCTTCCGGAAGGACGAACATGTTTTTTTGTTAATGAGCATAGAAACATAGTGTATAGTATAGTAATTATAATATTTGAAGGTACGTTATTCCCCACACTGGATAAGACCTCTTTTTATAATCGAAGAGTCTAGGTCTTCTATTGTATCTCATTAATTTCCAGAATTTTTAATTAAATAGATTTCTCAAAAAACTAAAACTGGTTTCATGATATGAGAAGAGATTTTTAATAGTACAGACATAATTCTGATTTCAGTCGTTTTAGTTCAATATCCTAAAAAGATTAGAAACATTTTAATGTAAATATATCAAGGACGGATTTAGTTTTAAATGACATGTATTTCAGTTGAGTAATACAACTACTATAATGTATATTTCGAATTCTCATTGATAATTTCACTACTTCAATTATTTAATGAACAATATCTTAACAAACATAACATCACCTTCGATTATGTTTGTTGGTTTTAATCAAAGATTTGAAAGTATAATCATTGTATTCATAGTAACTTTTAATTCGAGAACAAGATCTATATTGGTTAGTCGAGAAAGATTTCTTCTATCTAATAGATCAAGTTTTATTGCGTACTACTGAGATATCAATAGAAGGCGCCATTTTCATCGCATTCGATAATAGTCATGATAAAGGTGATGCTTAGAGTTTCTCGAGTTCAACATTTTCGTACACGGTTGAACCATACTTAAACATTGTCAATGGAAATGCATAGTCACCTAGAAGATACGAGATACTTTTCTCCGGTGTTTTTTTTTGTATTCGGTGAATAGTGCATCCTACATATTTCTCACACTACTAGAGCTTATTGCGTTCGAACTCGATGCGCTTTAGTGGCGCCCTCTGTCGAAATTTGAAGAGTACGGAATAAAACTTGATAATCCATATACCATTAGCTAGAGCAAGTCTTTCTTTACTAACTTATATGTATTATACTTGTCGGTCAAAATCTAATAATTGTCTTTATTTGACGCAGGTGTAAGACCAAAAAAAAATGCCCTATATATCCGACTAAAAATACTGATATAAAAAGTTCTATTTTAAAAACTTTGTTAATTAAAATGAAATTTTTCGCTTATTTATTTTAGTGTCGTAAAGAAGTTCATCGACGACAATCATTAGTAGTTGCAGATGTAAACATGGACGCACCATTAATTCGAGGTAAAAAAACCTAACGTTTTGAATGTAAAGAAAATTTCCTTTTTTTTAGCCTGTAATAATGAAATGCGTGAACATAAATGTTCTGTTGATTCTAACGAAAATGATAAAAAATCATCATTAATTAAATTACTTTTATGTCTTGAAGATACATTAAAACGAGGTAGAAATTCATCAATAAATTTCTCATGAAAAACAATTATTTCGATTTTTCTTATTCTTAGGTTATCATATTCAAGATGAATGTCGACGTGAAATGCTTGTTCATCGTCGTATGTTAATGTCAGATTATGCTCTTTCACCAGAACTTCAAAGTGAATGTAAAAATGAAATGGTACAATATTGTCCATCATTATTTCAACAAGGTGCAAGTGGTACAATAGGTCAACGTGGTGGTCGAATGATTCATTGTTTATTAGCTGCAGCACGAAAAGAAAAAAGTTTTAGTAGTCGATGTTTATCAGTTGTTAATTCATTAGTACGTGCAGTTGATCCCGGTAGTGATATACGAGCAGATCCATTACTTGAATCAGCATGTCGACCTGTTATTGATACATTATGTCCAAGAATGAAACCTGGTGATTCAAATGTTATTTTATGTTTATTGGATAATTTAAAAAATGCTCGTATGACAGAAGATTGTGAGGATCGTCTTATGGAAGTAGCTTACTTTTTAGCACGAGATTGGAGGTAATAAAAAAAAAAGCAGAAAAACAAATAAAAATTTGATTTTATTTACAAATTTTTTTTCTTTTTCATTTAATAGATTAACACCAAGATTATTACGTACATGTCAAACAAATCTTGTAACATTTTGTCAACTTCCAAAAGATTGGTCAATGAATCAAGATATCAGTGGTGTTCAAGTTGGAATGTATTTAGGTTGTTTATATCAACAACGACAACAAGTATTTCAAAAAAAATTTTTTTTTTTGTTTTTTAAATTATATTTCATCGTTTATTATTTAGCTTGATAAAGAATGTCGAAGTGAATTAAAACGTATTATGCATATTCGAACACAATCTATTGGTTTAATGCCTGAAATTGAAGATAATTGTTTAACAGATTTGGCAATATGTAAAAATCCAGAAATTAAAGGAGAAGTAAGAAAAAACTTAAAATATATAGTAAAATTCCCGACAATGTTCACATTGTCGGGATCGACGTAAAGCGATTATATTAGAGAGAGAGAGACAAGCAAAAATAAATTTTATTATCTTCGATTAGTTCATATTGTACTAAATCATGATAGTTACTTTGACAGCACGAATCGTATATTTTATTCAAGTGGCGTCCTTTATTGACGTTCACATTCAGNTTACTTGAAATTTACGGATCTTTGAAAAAGATATTTTAGGAATGATGTATAACGAGGAACTATTGTCATATTTATTCTGTGCTTAATAATTCGTTAAAATGAATGAGTATCACATTAAAATAAGTTCATTGGTCTAATAAATGGATTGCATTGGTTAAAACATGCTTATTAATCTATTTTCTGTTCGCAATACAATATCAATGTGAAAGAAAGAGCTAGTGATAATTAGTTGTTCAAATATAGAGACCAGGGGTCCTAATGGGCTGGGCCAAGCCCAGCCCAGCCAATGGGCCGAAATTTTTTTAACAGAAAACCATGGGCTGGGCTTGGTCCAACCGAGCCCACCCCAGCCCAGCCCAGCCCATGGGCCGAAATTTTTCTAACAGAAAATCATGAGCTGGGCTGGGTCGTCCGATTTTTTTATGGGTGCCCATGGGCCATATTTTAAATAAAAAATAAAAATTTTCAAAAGATGTCGCGTATTATCACTGAAATTGCTTTTTTGATAAATCGAGTTTAATACTTTTATTTGCTACAATAGTGTGTGTGGATGTGTGGTGTGGGCGTGTGTGGATGTGGGTGTGTGGTGTGGGTGTGTGTGAATATGGGTGCGGGTTAGACATCGGCGTGACAAACATTTTTTGGTCACGGTCACGTCATGGTCACAATCACGATCGTTGCCACGTGACCGTGAGTGTGAGTCACCGTATCTACGCCAGTCTCTATACGAACGACTATTTTCTTTTTTCTCAAAATAGCATACCCTTCTCTTCCGATACGAGGTCCCTATATTAGAAGGCTTTCCATAATAGAAGACCTCCTTGGAGAAATACGTACGACACTTAGTATAAGATCTTATTCAATATCGAATTTTTCGAAAAATGACAACTTCAATCACTGGATTTATATCATAATATGCTTAGTTTTCAGAGTTTTCAGCTGAAAAAATTAACTAAGTGTTTTCAACATTTTATCTAGACTTTTAAAATCCGAAAAATTCCTTCTCAAAGCATCAAAATCGCTTTGACTTTCTGAACAATTTTTTTAGTTGCAATCTGTAAAAAGAAAAGAGACATTACCCAAGAGCCTCTGGAAAATGTTTAGGATTAGACACAATAGAAAACCTCGGATCTCCTCGTGCGGAGAGGCAAAAGGTAATATAACAGATAAACGAAAAAGATTAGGTATGAAAAAAATTGATGAATTTGTTTTTTGAGAAAATTTCTTAAAGTTCTTGAAAGTGTATTTGGCCAAAACCTGAATAGAAATGGGCGAAATCAGAACAAGTAGAGAAATGATCAATCGTCGAATAAGTCATCAGATAAAAGTCAAAAAAGTCGAAAATATATGAAAATGACAAATCTTGTTCAAGGAGGTCATAATATTTTTCAATGGTACACTTTTTTCTAAAATGTTTCTATGCGAACAGTTTAAAATATATTAATACTGAGTATATTTTTTCTGGTATCGCGATTGTATTGATTCTATTCCTTCGTTTTAAGTTAGCATAATTAGAAAAGGATATTGATACATATTGAAAGAATACTAAATATAATATTTAATTCTCTAATAAAGTTTGAAAATAACTGCTTTATAGTTACATTGAAAATTTATCGTGACTGGTCATGACCAGGTTTTGGTCACGGTCACGTCACGGTCACGACTTTTTCTCGAAAAATGGTCACGATCGTGTCTCACGCCCGTGACCGTGACTCGCGGTAGTCACGGCGGTCACGCCGATGTCTAGTCGTAACATACTAAACTGAATTCTACTAATTCATAGTCATAATTATTTCAAACAGTTGGTATACATGTCTCTTCAACGAATAGGAATTTTTAAAATTAAATAAATCTTCTATGTGTATATATGTGACAACTCACATATCAATAATTCACTTGAGCTTAATCGAACTACTGATAATCAGATCTTTTCTATATGAATAGAATTTTTTATGTGAGCTAGCCTATTGAGTCAATTTTATATTCCGATTGAAATCTATCATATTCAAAATGTGAAATAGTTTTTTAATGGTTACATTTTGTTGTACAAAATATGCCAAACTTTACAACTTTTGTATTTTTACAAGTGATTTTATTTGATCAATCCCAATTTTCATAGGGACTAATATTTTAGTAAAAACACATATATGCAGAAGCAAAAATCTGAACATACTCGAAAATAACAAAAAAAAATTCTAATTCTGAATCTAAACAGTTGTCTTTTAGTGACCGAAAAAAATGAGCGAATATATTGTGCGAAGACTTTGGCATCGTAGATCTTTGTATAGAGTTCTTTAACATATTCAAGATAGGATTTCTACAAGAATCATATTCGTCATTAATGTGATCATACTATGGAATCCATTCATTTAAAAATGGTTTCATCAGTTAAAATATTTTCTCGTATACTTAGAACTTCATTGATTTAGAAAAATAAATCGAAATTTTATTTTTAGGAATTAAAATGTTTACAAAAGAAATATAAAAGCCTTGAAGATCAATGTAAACAGGCTGTTCGAAACTATACACAAATGACAATGTCTGATCCAACACTTGATTTTCTTCTTATGAAAGCATGTGAACCAATGATTCAATTATTCTGTGCAGTAAATAAAAACGAAAAATTTTCATCAACTTTTTTTTTTATCTTTCTATATAAATAAAATTCTTTTCTAGAATGTTGAAGTTGGAAATGAAAATTATTTAATACGTTTTTTAATTAAACATAAAAATGAACAACAAATGGATTTTCGTTGTAAAGCTAGTATTGATCATCATCAAATAGTATGTTAGAAAAAAAATCATATTAATAATTTATTTCTTTAATTAATAGACAAGTATGAAAGATGAAGCATTTTTAAGTCAACAATTTCGAAAAAAATGTACTCAAGAAATAAATGAACATTGTTTTGGAAAAAAAACAAAGTAAAAGAATTATTTTATATTTGAAAAATAAATTGTTTGTTTGTATTTCGTATTTTAGAGCAGGTGTTATTCAATGTCTTGCTGATTTAATGTTACGTGATGTATTAAAAAAAGAAAATAAAATAACTGAAGATTGTCGTGATGAACTTAAATTTGAACTTCTTCAACGAGTTTGTTTTATTAATCTTATTTTTTATAATTAACAAAAAAAAAGAAATTTTCAAAATTTATTTAGAGTGAAAGTATCGATTTTGATCCATCATTAGCTAAAGCATGTCAAAAGGATATTCACCGGTTCTGTGGTGATCGTACACCGGGAAATGCTCAGGTAGAAATTTTTTTGTTTTTTTTAAATAAATTTTTATATTGATCTATGAAAATAAATTAGATTCTCGATTGTCTAAAAGATAATCAAAATAAAATATCACCATCATGTTATGCTAAATTAAGAAAACGTGAAAAACTTGATGTTATCTTACCTGAAAATGATTATAGTCTTATGTCAAAATGTGCAACAATTATTCAGGTATGTTATTTAAATAGAATTATGAAAAAAAAGAATATTTATATAATAAAATTTTAAAAAAATAGAAATATTGTTCAAATGAAAAGAAACAAAATATTTTATCTTGTTTACGACGTAATATTAATCAAGATGCTATGCCAACTATATGTCGACGAGTTTTATATAATCGTTTAATGGTTCTTAATAGTGGTAAGAGATAAAAACAAACTAATTTATTTTAGCTTTTAACTATTCACAATGATTAGTAAATTGTACATAGAAACAAAATAATCTTGTGTTACATGCGAACAATATTATTTTCTCGCATTTTTTAGAGATTAAAAAAAAATCCGATACCTTAATTCAGCATATGAGTTTGTTATATTTGTACCCATTCAATAGCGCAATGAACTCAAAAATATAAAAAATTGATAGTTAAGATGATATTTATGTTTAATGAGTTTTGACTTCTCGATAGACTAGAACTAATTCGTTATTAGCGAATTTCTCGCCACACATTTTAACCGATGAAAAAAGTTCTAAAATGGATCCAGGTTAGGAGATATTTTCATTGTGTGTTAATGCATGTTAAAATTCAAAAATTTTGCTGAAAAAAGCATCATTTCTTTAAGTTCGATATCAAATAAAAGCGATCGATTTTAATCACGTAGAAAGTGTGTTTTTGCAAAACTTCTCATGAGGTTATGATATGAAACATAATCAAATGGTTTTTAGTCTTACGAGAGATTTCATCACTTTTGAGTCGAGACTGTGTATCATGTAGATACTGATGAGTTATAAATAGCCTGAAAACAGTTCGCCCTCTTTGATTATTATTGCAGAGATAATGTATTTTTTTTAAATCAATGCCACCAGTCTACTTCGGAATTTCAACTTTTCATAAATACAAACCTTAAGGAGAATAGTTTATTATGAAAATTGCTTCTATCTTGAGATATATCAATGGTAAAAGTATGTTTTTAATATTGTTCAGGAACATTGCCACATTCAATGTTCTTATTTCAGGATAAGAATAAATAAAAAAACTGAAAATTTTTCAAATAATCTATTCTTCTTGAGATGTATATTTGTGTAAAGTTTTAAGTTGAAATTCCGAAGTAGACTGACGGTATGGATTTAAAAAACACATTATCTCTGCACTAATAATCAAAGAATTTCGAACTTTTTTCAGTCTATTTATAACTCATTAGTGTCTACATGATGCACATTATCTTGATTCAAAAGCGAGTAATCAGCTGGAAGACTTCCTTTTTTAGACATAAAGATTGCATTAATATTTGAGATACAGTATATTGAACGCAAAAAGTATGTTAAGGGGACCCCCCATTTCCCGACCCAAAAAGTTTTTTTTTCATATAGAGGTGTATCAAGGTCCCCTCTATGTGTGCTATAAAAATTAGAACCATCCAAGGTCGGAAAGTCTGTGAAAACCCAGGTTTTTTGGAGACATGTGCAACAAAAAAAAATTTTTTTTTTCAACATGAAGTTATATTATGATATGGTATACCTATACTTATGTATAAGCGGAAAAAAGAAATTTTTCTACAAGTTTTTTTTTATTTTGCATTTTTCTCGAAACTAGTTTTTTGGGTATCAAAAACCAGTTTTCTCCCTTTTTCTTCGCCATTTCAAGTCCGATTGGGCTGAAACTTTTTTTGGTGAGACTTCAAGTGATTTGGGTTGGGAGTTTTGTATTTTTTTTGGATACCTTCTAACAATCAAGTTTAGCAGGCTTCGCAAAATTTGTAGGATCCAAAAAACCTAGAGATTTTGCGAAGTGCTCAGTATTTTGGTTCTCCAGCCTGAAGTATTTGGAATTTTTGAAAAAAAAAAAAACACCCACCCCGATTGGGTCCGTCTACCCACAGTAAAAATTTCAGCTGAAACGGATGAAATCTGTGGATTTGCGGTGGGGGGAACTTTTTGCAAGTTTTTGATCTTGAGATCTCTGGAAGTCCATAAAGATTACGTCTGGCAAATTTGTGTCTATGACAACTTTTGCTCTACTACTTGAGGTCTATCTACCCTGAAAGTTTCAAGAATTTTCGTTCGACCATTTCTTAGAAACGCCGGAAAGGGGCGGTCCCCTTAAATAGCGAGGGGTTATAAATTACTAAAACAGAAGACAAAAATAAGGAGATTATGACTTTTATTCTGTTCAAGTTAAATACATTAATCATACAGTTGAAGTTTTCTAGAAATAATTTGATCAAACTTTAAAAATTTTCTTTTTGTTTTCTAAATTTAGATGCTCGTTTCAATCAAGGTTTAATTGATAGTTGTCAACGAGATATTAATAAATACTGTCAATCAGAAATAGTTGATAATGAAAAAGATGATAATGAATCCGATGAAGATAAAGATGACAACGGTGGTAAATTCATTTTTTTTTTGTTCTATTTATTATTTTAATTGAAATATTCTTTTTAGATGATGATAAAGAAAAAAATGATGGTAAAGATAATAATAATAATAATAATAATAATGGTGATGATGAAGTAGCCGATCGTGGAATGGGTGGTAGAATAATTCAATGTTTACGTTCAAAATATACCGATACATCAATTACATTAGAATCACAATGTGTATCTGAATTAGTTGATGTTATACAAACATCAAAAATTGATATTAAACTTGATATTAAACTTTATGAAAGTTGTCGAAAATTACTTAAGAGTGAATGTATTGGTATGGATCAAGAAGATTGTTTAAAATTACTTTATCAAAAAGATCAAATTAATGATGATGTTTGTAAAGAACAAGTTAAACGTATTATAAGAGAAGGACAAGCTGATATACATGTTGATCGTGCTTTAGCATTTGCATGTCAAGCTGATGTTTTGAAATATTGTAATGATATTCCTATAGGTAAAAAAATAAAAACTAAGATTAAAGAAAAAAATTTAAAAAGAAATTATTTATTTAGGAAGTGGAAAACAGTTACAATGTTTATTAAGCATGGGTAAATCAGTAACAAGTCAATGTCAAAATATATTACTAAAACGACAAGAATTATGGAAATCTGTAAGTTTTTTGTTTTTTTCTTGATATATTCAAATAGAAAATTTTCATAATTAGATAAGTAAGTTTACAACAAAAAACAGGTTTATTATGTTCGATTGAGAGATTTTTCACAGAATTCGAAAGTTAGGAATAATGTTCCTCCCACTCTTAGTGTATCATTAGACATGAAATGACTGTGGACAATGTACTAACTGCTATTTACTTGAAACTACCCATCCGATAGCATATTGATGACATTGCGATATACGCCTGCTCTTGTGATTAGTTTGTGTGCATAGAGAGCGCAAGAACTTTACATCAAGGAGACTTTATGTTCAGAGCTACAACTTGTCATAGTTATAGGAAAGATATTGAACTATTGAATCTGCCTCTAGGCAGCATTCAACTGAGAGATAGGAATGTTCTTTCTTATCCCAATAATTAGATATTATTCGATATTACATAGTAAAACTAGAAAGATTTGTTGAAAAATAAATTTTATTCACAATCGTCAGCGAAAAAATACCTCATTTGAGAGTTTTTTTTTTTATAGATAGCATATATATTTGAAAGCACTTCTACTGTTAACATCCTTCCTCTGATAAACAGAGAGCATTGCTTTGAATATTTGAAGTATATAAACGATCATCTCAAAGAATTTATGTTTTTATCAACGAAACAAACATTTAAATATTTTAAGCGATTAATCATAAATAAGAAAATTATTAACAATAATCAAAAATTAAAAATTTTAAAAATTAAAAATACAGATTTAGATCAATTGATATATCCAAATCAGTCATTATTCTTTCTTTTTAAAAATCTTTATTTCAAAGAATTTTTTCATACGTTCAATTTAGTTCTATGGACATTTAATTCATTCAATAAATCCAAATAGTCTCAACTAAAAGTTTTCATATTTAATTAACCTAAGTAGAACAAATATATATGTATAATCCAAGATAAATCTAAGAGAAAATTTTCAGATCTTTATCTGATCGAGTCCGAGTTCGAGACCCATCCCATAACCAATGAAGCTAAAGAAAAAATTCGACAGCTTTTAGTTAACCTACTTATTTCTCAAATAATTAGAGCTCATTAGGTTCTAAATTGTTGACCTTAGACCACCAATGCGATAGACTCTTCCTACCATATCCTATGATACCTAAATCTAAAATAGATTGCAGTCTATCAAAGCTTTGTACCTTCGCTACATATTTGTGTAGTACCGAGCATGGTTATTAATAGTTTGAAGGAGCTAAAAATTCAGTAGAAAGCACTTTTATTCTCACAGTGCTAGATGTGATGCCCGGGAGAAGAACGAAGCGTACCGTAGCCCAGTTCCTATCATTAGTTAGTCCCTTTTTCAATCCTATGAACCTCATAACAACATTGTCTGCTTATTGTTATTTTACTTTCTGTGAGAGAAAGGCAAATAGTATTGCAAATCTGATTGCTGTTCAAAATTACCACGAAAGCTATAAAAAAAAAAACACTGGCAAAAAGTCGGACATTATAGAAGGAGAGAGGGCGGGCAGTCTCTCTCGATCCTCTTCATTGAGAATCCTAATAACAAATCATTGAAAAAGAAAACAGACTAATCATCAACATTAATTTTATTAAAATTTGATTTAGTTTTCGAAGACTTCTTACGAGATTCATTTGTATGAATAAAACATTTGAATATTGAATTCTATTCATATTTTAGGTATCTAAGTTGAATGGTGTTGCTGACTTAACGGAACAAATCCGAAAGTCAAATAATAGTTTTTATCTATTCTCTGTTATTCTTTTAATATTGTGTGTTATGTTTATGGCTGGTTGTATTTGTCGTCCGTATGTACGTTATAGTCGTGTCAGGAAATATAAATGAGCAAAAAAAATTAATTCATCAGTGACAATTTAAAAATATATAAACTAAAAAAAAAATCAAGCCAGAATTTTTATTCATTTTCAATTTTAATGAATCTCTTTCTTGTTCTTGTTCTTCTTTTCTTTTTTTCTTTGTCTCTTCTACATTCCAAAATATTGTAACAACGAAGAAGTAATGCTTATAAGAATAAATAAAATTTATTTCAATATCTTTTCATCGCTTATTAAGATTCGTTTTTAGTTTTTTTTTTCTTTTTTCTTTCTTCGAATTAGCTCTTCTTCGCTGTGATAATATTTGTTTTTAATTTTCTTTTTGTGTTTCAATCATTCTTAGAAACAATTTCTATTTATATGTTTTGTGTTCGTTTTGTGTTCTACCAACATTTATTAAAATAATTCTGTGCCAATAAATAAATAAATAAATAAATAAAAAAAAAAAACAACAGCAACATGATTTACAATAAACTTTGCATTTCTTTTTGATTATCTTCAACTTCATTATCATCTAAATCAATTTCATCAAAACAATGATTACTGATCGTACTAATTTTTGTTATAGAAAATGATGTTCTTGTTGGCCATTCTAATGAACAATTAAGAAAAAAAAAAATTTTAACTAAATAAATTAAATATTTTACCTGTTTGTTCATCATCAGAATCACCATCATGATCACTTTCACCACATGTTACATTACTACTATCGCATTGATCATCACCTTCGAAACAACCACATGAATCAGCTTGAGTATCAGCACAATATATAACTTCATCTTGACTTTGAGGATCTATTCAATGAATGGAAAAACAATAAAAAAACAATAAAAATCACTTATGATGCATTTATTAGAAAAAGAAAAAAATTTTGAACTAACATTCATCATCCGTTAGCATATAATGATCTCCTATATGTTCTCTTGAATTTTGAAAACATTGATAATTTTCTTGTTGAGGTATTACAACAGATGTAAGTGTTTGTCGAATACCAATAGGTACATCTTGACTTCGAATAATATCGCAAACTATATATAATAAGAGAGAAAGAGAATATTGAAATAGATGAGATTTTTTTGTTTTTTTTTCTTCTTAATTTATAACATACCAACAGTATCACAGAGACCAATACGTTCTAATTGACGATAAACAAGTAAATGACTATTATTTAATGCAAACCATTGATTATTATGTGCACATATTTGTAATTTTGGTGGAGATATACTTTCGATTAATTTTGTTGATACATCAATCATTAATTTTTCATCAATGATAGAATGTTTTAAATCACCTAAACTTGAATCAGTAAAATTAATACTTGATGGTGCAATTGATAATGTACGAGAATGACAAGAATTTGTTGAAGATTTCCAAAATGTTTTCCATGATGAAAAATAACTTTTTACGTTTTGCATTTATCGATATAAACAATCTAAAAATGTAATAAGAATCTTGGCTTATATTCTATATCGATGATTGTGTAATATTCTTATATCTATATCTATATATATATACAATCTCAATCATAAATAGTGTTACTATAATGCCAGTTGTCAGTATGACTTTATTGTCAAATTGAGTGTGAAATTAGCGATTCAACGAGTGTAGAATGAGATACTATTCGTAATTGATAATGAAGAGATGGAAGTTACATATCTTTTTGTAGATTTTTCTTCTCCAATCATCGCCAATCATTACATGAGTATATATATATATTGTCTTCTATTCTTAATTGTCTTATTCATTAAGAGTATGAATAAACTTACGAAACATAAATTGTTGTCTATCAGAGTTTTTACTCAAAACTCCGTAATCAAATGAGTTGTATTGATAATTTTACTTGTCTATCGAATGCATGTATGTCATATAAATGGAAGAAACTCTATTTCATTCTCATCATTGGCACTATCACTATTATAGTGTGTCGACAATACACAAGAGAAAACGCTTAGAACAAGCAATATTTCTCTTCTTTTTTTTTTTTTCTATTTTTTATTCGCTCTTTACCAATTGAATATAAATATTTGGGAGCTCGGCAGACTAAGACACGATAATGATGATTATATTGTGTTAGAAACTCGAATAATCTGATAATAAATGCCTATACTAGACCTAGATTCCTGTTTTAGATCACGCATTTGTATATATATGATCGAAGATAGTGACAAATGAGAGATGCTTGTGACAGATATACAACTGATGTCAATAAGTTAAGAATAATTGGCTTCGTGGTTGTGTCTAGAAACTATTTGTCCTTATTTTATATAGTGATCGATTGATAATAATAGAAATCTTTCATTGCAATATATAGTCATACGGATTTGTCTAATCAATAGCAATTGATTTTAGTATATTAACAACATAATGATAATTACGAATTATTCAGATATATTTTTTTTTATAATTAGAATTTTTTTAAAAATCAGTTAATTTTATTCGTATGCTAAATAATGTACATTTACTAATAGACATTTTTTAATAATTTCTCGTTTATATTTGATCACTATTGACAAGTATTAGGTCACACACATTCTGATGTTAGATGCACTATGTGTAAGCTCATAATCAAATTTATTTTTGTTTTGAAAAGTTCGTCTACATATTTGTTTTTCTTTTTTTGGTTATGGTTATTCCACAAGGAAGTTGATGATGAAAGGAGAAAAAGATGATAAATAGATATTATTAATTGAACTCGCCATAGAAAGAACATCGACAAAAAAATGATAGAATTCATATGGATGGAGATTTTTTTGTGTCCTTAGATAGTGAAGTACAACACATGTGAAAAGGCAATGATTATGTGCATGAAAGACTATATAAGACTTTTTTCTCTCGAATGAAAATATTAATAATGTAATTCAATGATGTTCTTTTTTTCTCTGTGGACAAGCATCTACATCTAAAATGACATAGAAGATTATGAGTACAGAAAACAGTGTATGACTAATTCATATGAATAGATTAATTATCAAAAGACAAAAAAAAAAGCATAAGTTAATGAAAATAGAAAATTGTGTAATATAGTGGAAAAAAAATAAATAGATTCCAATTTTGTTGATTTCAAATGTGCTAAGATTTCAACAAGTTTCTATTTACTTTTTAAAACTTTACTCTTGTGTCTTTAAATATATAATACTAAATGCTACTACTAATACTATAGCAGGGATATTAGAATTTAATGAAGTTCAAGGAGAATATTTTTCTTGATCACAATGAAAGTCCGGAGTAGTTTTTATAAAAAAAAAGATATTCTCGTAGAATAATCTTTATAGAAAAAAAAAACTCCTATGAAATCTGTAGTTTAAAATATTGATAAAGTAATGCTTCCTCTAACTCATATATAGGAGAAAAGTTATCAATCTTATTCTAGTAAAAAATTATTAACCATTAATGATTTAATCGTTAAATATGAATTTATGAACTAGGTGTGACTCAAGCAATCAGAACGCATTAAAAATATATTTTGGAATTATTAATTGACCAATTTGATATAATCGATATTGTATATAAATAATTCTGTCTAAAGAAAATTAGTTAAAGATCAATATAGATGTCGTAGATAAAAACCTGTCAGAATAGAATGTTTTTGTGAAAAGCAGTTAGCAAAATTAATACATTTTTAAAAAAAGACATCAAAATCAAATAAAAGTATACTTTCAATTGCAATATTTATTATTCATCTAAAATTCTTTCGAAAATATTTTAAAAATTTTTCATTTTTCTTTGATAAAATTTGTTGATAGCAAGTTTAATTTTTTTTATCAAAATTATCAAACAGAATTATTATTGAAATATGACATAATCATCTTTGAGAAACTTAACAAATATAAATGATTGTAATGTAATATTTCATCCTGAAGATTTGTAAAAATCTAAGAATGAAAAAGAAAATGAATATTTATTGAAGTCATTCCCATTAACTGATTTATAATGATTACAACAAACTGGCTGGATTAGATCAATTCAAAAATTTTCATTCGGTTATAATTCTTCTCTAAAGACAAATTCATGAGAATATTTATTATAACATAATGCGTCTGAACTTCTAAGTAATTCTTTAACATCACATTTCACTGCTATGCATCAAAAAATAGTTTTCTTTTTATCCCTTTCAATATGATTATATATAATCTTTTGTGTTCGATAAAAATCAAACAAGTACATGTAAACACTTCAATACTCATTTGAGATCAACATGCAATTTTCCAATTAAATAAAATACGTCTGTTTAGTAAGTGTCAGAGTCATCATACTATTTCCATAACAGAAATATCTTTTTCACTCCTGTCTTTTTAATAAGTCATAGAGTTTAATTCTCGAACTTTGAACCCAATAATATACACAAACTTTATCCAATGTCATATAAACAAACAAAATAAAAAATCTGACCTTGATTTTTAGTCAGTTAACAAATTATTACTTCTCATATAGAATATTATTGATTGTCTTATTTATTAAATACATTATTCGATAGATAAAAAAGAAAAAAAAAAACAAAATATAACCTATAATGAGGAAACAATTTATATTTGTGAACAAACATTCATTGTCATTGCTTATTGTGAATTTTCCAATTGTTATTTACACATATCTTAATTACTTTGTAGTAGTAGATTTATGACTCTTTTCTTGTGTTTATTGATGTGTTTTTATGATTCTATATATAGGCTTTTTTACCATTAGAAAACATTAACATTCACGTTTTATTACATTCATTCTACTGCGAACAAAAAAATAAGACATGCTTGATTTCATTCTATTCTTTATCTTAAATGAAGCTTGATATTACAAATAAAATTAATTTTATTATCGAATACAAATAATGAGAGCAGAAAAAAAAATTATATTTTCATATAAATCTTCTTGTCTGTTTATTTATTTTCTTCGTTCATGTTAATTTATTTATTGATTCTATTTTGATATTGTTGATCTCCTATTGATTAAATCATCAAATATGTTGAATAAGAATTTTATAAACTTATGAATATTTTGATGAAGGAAATTTGTTTATCCTACATTTTACCTTACCTACACATGATAATTTAAATAGATAATCATACGATTCATTTGTCCGAGCATGCTTATTTAGCAATAAAACAAAAATAAATATGTTTCTGCAAAGAAATAATTCAGATATATAATTAAATATAGACTGGATCAATGAATTTTATACTATAGATGCATTCTTTTCACCGTAAGAGGTCACCAGTAATCAAAAACAACTTTTTTCATTGGATTGGTTTTGCGTTTTGACAAATTAATCGATTAACCAGAGAAAAAAAAACAGCTGATAATGTCTTTTTATTTCTTATCATGAAAAAGATATTTGTCATTTATTGTAATAATATATTCTTATTTCATCTCATGAAATGATATTAAATTCTGAAACGAATACAGACGAAATATCCGACGAATATATCTTTGAAGGAGAATCGTATGTATATTAAAATTAAAATAAAACAATAATAACAACAATTTGTTTAATTATTTTGAATAATTCTTCTTTGTTTTTTTTTTTTTTTAAATTTAGATTTAGATGTCGATTAAGTTTTTATGGGCGAGGACAAAGTTTGTTTAGTTATCTAATATAAAATAATTTTTTATCTTCAATTTGTTTTACAATATTATTTAGATGCAAGTGCACCAACACTTGTTAATAATAGAACAAATTTGCATAAAGGTGATTTATTTGTTATTAATTTAAATGATGAAGGTACACAAAAACTTGTTATGGAAGTTGATGAAGAACGTTCTGCTACAGCAGCACATCCAGGTAATTAAATAAAACAACAAAAATTCTTATAATGATTCTTTTACTTTCTTTTTTATGTTCAATAGAAATTTTTATTGATGAATCAATCAAAAGAACATTTTCTATGATAAGTTTTATGAGAAATTATCATACTGTACAAAAAGTAGCTGTAAAAGAGGTTAGTTATTCTTATTTTATTCATAATTCACATAGAAAAAGTCAATTTACTAGAAAAATACTTCAATTTTTTTACAATTCATCTCGATTCCATATTAGAAAAGTATAATTTTGTTTTACAATAACTGTAATACATGAATAATACTAATAAATTGTTTTGTTTAAGCTAATCAATAGCCAAACTGTTTGACAAAATCGATTTTTTTTTTGTTTCGTATAGAATTTGTGCATACACGTTTAAATTTACACTCGACTGTGGTTTTTTTTTTGGAGTAGCACTATTGCATATATAGAATAAACATTCATTCATTCGAAGCTGTCAATAAAAAAAAAATTCATTTCAAAATTTGATTATATACACATTTAATATAATGAATTTCAACTTCGTCAGTATGTATATGTATCTCATAAGTATGAAACCACTTCCGTTTGTTTTGCGAGTTAAGAAATTTTTTTTTTATTAAGGGAGGCAGTCAATAATTTAATTTATTCGATTACATCTGATGATTCTTACGCAGGAATATTTTCAACTGTCGGATGCCGTTCGACTATATTTTAGCTATGAGTAGGACTTAATGGAACTGAGAAAACTTTAAATGGGTTTGGATTCATGCATTACTTAGAGAGAGTAATAAGCGTTTTAGTGCATTTTTGGCTTCTGCATTAGTTATTCATGGAAAAGTTATGAGATTTTCAACTGAAATTTTTATCATAAAAAGATCTTATAGCCATCAGAATGTCATCTCAAATGAATATATTTTTTTCTTGAAATGTCAAGTATCCAACGAGTTCTTATTTGTTATAAGACAAACCATAGAATCATGTGGTTGTATACATGTAATATCTTAAGAAAAGTACATTCATTCAAACTAAAATTTTCATCATTTTCTAGTGACCGTTAGATGTTTCTATGGGTTATATTTCAGATGAAAATCTCATGATTGAGTTTTCCATGAATCGCTGACTCAAATGTCGAAAAGACACTAAAACGATTCGCACTATTATTAGATAACGCATGACACTAATTCATTTAGGGTTTTCTTTTAGTTTTACTAAGTGCTACTTAATGCAAAAATATGCAGCCGAGCAGCCTGTAACTGTTGAATTTATTTGTAGAAAACAGTATCAAATGATGATAAATTGAGAATAAAGTTTTGCTTCATTAATAGTTCAAAGTCATAACTCACAAGACAATTACAATAATAGTCTAAGTCATCATTATTGAATTAGAACTTCAACAATCATACTCTTTTTTTCCTCTATGATCGAAATATCAAATCAAAATTGTCAATGTATATACATTTATTTTATTTTCATTTAGAAATTTGCTCTATATCTAGTCGAAATGCAAGTTAAAGAACAATATTTAAGTCGAGGTGATATGTGGCGATTTTCTCGTAAATTAGTGAGTATTTTTGTTTATAAAATTAAAAAAAAGTATTCTAAATAAATATTGATATAAAATAAAGATTAATACAAATGTCTACTTGAAAAAATCATTTGATATATATGGCATGCGGTAAGATTTTTTTTTTCATTATAAAATTTATAGTTAGAAAATTTTATGTAGTGCTATGGTTTATGGTTTATGGGTCGATGCAGCACCATATCGTGTCTCTTCTGGTTATATAACAAAAGATACAAAAGTAAATTTGTTTTTGTTTCGCTGCATACGGAAGTTGATATTAACATGTGTTAGATTGTATTTCGCTCATTGAGTGCTTGTTGTACAATATTTTTACAAATGTCAAAAGAAATGTGGGATTTTGATCATCATGGTGATACATATTATGAAAAAGCTGTTGATGGTTTTCTTGCTGATTTATTTACTCGATGGAAGGTAAAACAAAAAATCAAAGAAAAAGAATATGAAATTAATTCAATAAATAAAAATTCTTTTATTTTAGTTAATGAGTTGTCAACATGATGTAACAATGACTTTATTTTCAAGAGTATTTTATGATGCAAAATCTTTAGAAGATTTTCCACAAAGTTTACGTGAAGATATTAATAAAGATTATCGTGGAAGATTTTATGAAGATTTCTATCGGTAAAATATTTCGTATTTATTCATACGGAATAAACTTAGTATTTGTTTTTGTTTATATGTTTTGATAGATAAGGATCGAACGATAAGATAGATTATAAATTAATCAAACAAAAACTAAATCATATCTATTTTATTCTTTTTCCTTTAAGATAAGATTAAAATGGATTTATGTGAAGAGAAAAAAAAAAATGTCTTTTTTTGTTTTGTTAATTTACTAAATTCATGTAAATATTTTTCTTTTTTCAATTTAATAATTGAAATAGATGAGTAGTTGTTTAACAATTATTTCAAAGACATTATTTTCAATCAAAAGTTAATAAAATCATAAAACACATAGAAATATTGGATAAGCAAAAAAGAAAGATTGAAAAATAAGACGTTGAATTTCTTTTCGTTTATCTTCAGTAACAAACGACGGCATAGTTCTGAAAAAAGAAAAAGATTTGATTACATCGATTTCTTGTTAACCGTGACATTTAGCAAGTGTTTCATTCGTGCTTTTTTGAAGATTCATATTCTCTTGCTATCTATTTCTTTATGAAATTACAAATTATTTGTCTTATTCGAACAACATTCCAACAGATATAACATATTGAAGTTATGCTCGTTATGTAATCTATGTCAAACATGATCGATATAAATTTGTTGAAAAGAAAGAAGCATGCTATTGATCAATTTGTTCATATGCATAAGTCATCTTTGTTAAAATTGATCTGTTCAAATGATAAGATAACAAGAGTTATTCCTTCTCTTTGTCATACAGACTTCTGCAAATTTTGTTTTATCATTGTAAGAAATGAATAATATAAAATCAAATGTTTATTTATCATTTTTTGTTTGGCTATTGTAGTGTTATCTATCAAAATGAACGTTATGATGATTGGTCACCTCGTTTAGCAAAAATTAAAAAAGTACTTGTTAATTACAAGGAAGATCTTCTGACTTATCATAAAAAAAAATTACCTGAAGCTGAAGCTGATAAAATGCCTAATGGCATTATATCATGTGCAGCTGATGGAAATTTTCTAGAAACATTAAATTTATCATCGAGTGGTTTGTATTAAATTTATTTTCGAAAAAAAAAAATAATAATAAAAGAAAACAAAATCTCTTATTAGTGATTGAACGTCATTTTATTGATCAACCATTTGATCGTCTAGGACAAATGTCATTGGTTATAACGCCTGGTGCTGGTGTATTTGAAGTTGAACGTGAATTAACAAATATGACTAAACAACGTGTATTAGATAATGGAATTGGAAGTGATCTTGTGTGTTTAGGTGAACAACCATTATTTGCTGTACCACTTTTTAAATTTTTTAAAGAAAATCCAAATACAGCTGATGATTATCAAATACCACATTGGATGAATTTAAGGTTTCATTAAATATTTTTAATAGGTAATTTCTTATAAATTTTTTTTCTACTTTAGTTATTATCATCGTTCAACTGCACCATCATGTTTTTCAAGTTATATTCCACGTTTACCATTTGATAAAAATCGAATCAAAGGTGGAATGTTAGGTATAATAGAGTTTGTTTTAGTTTATGATTATCTCTAATTTGTTATTCTATTATTAAATAATCTAGATGTTAAAAATATTATGAATTCAATTCCAGAAGATCCATTTACAAAACCACTACATATGTCAATGGAAGAATATGATGATCAAGTATTTCGAATACACACTAAATTGTAAATATTAGATAAGAATACAAATAAAAACAAAAATGAACTATTTGATTTTGTTTAATATAGATTAACAAAAGATAATTGTCCAGATAGATCAAACAAGAATGAAACTCGAATATCTCGAAGACGATATATTACTATGGATCCGATATGTAAGAAGATTTTACAAAGGAGGAGAGAGGGAGAATTGTTAAGCAATGCAATAAGCTCCCTCTTGAAATAGAGTTTATTGTTTTCTCAAGCTAAAAGTTGCCTTTTTCGATTGATATTCGATAGATTTAGGTCAGAATAATCAGACTTTGTGTACCAAAACAAATGATATATTTGAAATCAGTATACAAAACTGAATCGATCTACATATATCACAAAGTTTTCTGACAAATTCTATTTTCATCTGAAAATTTAACCCTGACCTCCTTTCTCAATGTTATGTCGAAAAATGAAGTCGATCAAAATGTCAGTTTGACTGTGGAAAGTTATTACTTATAAGTTCTTAAAAATATAAAATGACGGTTGAAAAAATACTAAAAAAAAGCTGTTTTCATTGACTTTTGTTTTTCAATTTAACCCTGAGCAGGATCAAGGCTACACTTTTGAACAAAAATAAAACTGGTTGAAGGATTTTGTGATATATATAGACATACTCATTTTTTTTTCATTCTAATTTAAAATATATGATTTATTTTGTTAAAAAATCTGATTATTTTGACCAGAACTCATCAAATATCAATGAAAAAGGGTAACTTTTGGCACTCATGGACACTGTGCGTTTGACTAAAATGTCTTCGTCACATATTAATCTCATTACAATAGTTTCATTTTGTAGAGCTGTGAAGAGTCTATTCAATGATAAATGATTGAAATTGAATCGTTACTTTTATAGTGAAGAACTTTTGTCATACTTGTTCTTACATGAACAATGTCATCTGAAAAATGAAATCTAATGGTCGAATTCGAATTGACTGTTCGGGAAAATAATGAACTCAACTTTAGGAAGTAGTTAATTTCATCGTTTAACAACTCTAGTTTTTTTTCTTTTTGTTTTTGTTAAAAAATCATTATACATATTTCTATATATTTAATCATTGTTCTTTGTGTTGTTTTTGATGAGTTCAAATGTATTAAAAAAACAAATTTCTTTCTCTTTAGGCTCACAATCAATCCAAGAAGAAGAAGATTCTTTACACGAACAAAATGGACTTTTAATTATAAAAAAAAATACTCAATTAATATCTGAAGTTCAAGATTATCCACGACCTTATAATGCACATATTAAAGATGATATATTTCTTTCAACATCACATGGAATAGCATCATCAAGTGTTACTAACAATTATCAATTTCATAATACATTTAATCCGTCATTCCAAATTTTATTTTCTAATCCACAAAGTTTATTACGTGTTGCAAAGAGTGCTGATACATATTTTTTATCATCAAGTATATTTGCTCGTATACAAGCACGACCTAAAGCATTAATAAATCCATTTGCACCAGCCAGTATTCGAATACCAATGGCACCAGGACGACGTCGATGGGCACATACATTTCCTATGGGTAAAACTAAAATGTTAATTATTATCAAATATTGACTTAATTATCACTAGGTCCACATAAATTACCATGGCATTTTCATCATTTACGGCAAACGGAAAATAAAACAAAACAAGAAATGTCTGTTGGTGTTTCTGCATGTGTTCATCTTGTACTTCCTGGTACATCAAAAAGACTTCTAAATGGTCTTGTGTCAAAACGAACAAGACAACGTGTAAAAATACGTAGTGATTCATCTTCTCGACGTAACCGGTAAATATAAATGAATTTCAACTGTTGAGTACGATTGGTGCGAAGTTATAATAAAGCTCCTTGAAGAATTCTAAGACGCGTGATGAAAAAAATATAAACAGCAAAAAAATTTTTGTCAAAAAAGGAGGTGCCGAATAAAAAATCATGCCATTTATGAAAGATCAGACCTCGAACTACTTTCCCATGCATTGATCTTAATTTTCATCGTTTTTGACGAAAAGTTTCTTCGCCTAAAAAACCAAAATATAAAGATCTAAGAGACATTTTTTTTATGATAATGTTCAGAATCAGCATGGTCAATAACCTACAATTTACTAGTTTCCGATGAAAAAAACCATCTCTCTATACAATACAATTCTTTCACAATTGTGGGCCGCGTAAGTCAGCGACGATATTTGCTACAGGTGTGGGATACTTAGAGGCCAGTAACATATTAAAAAATCGATCAAAAAAAAAAAAGAAACCAAAGTTATTAGCCAAATATACATAGCTATAATCTCAATCGTATCAAAAATTAACAATTCTCTCATATAATTTTCTTTAGTATTATTAGTCCGTCCAATTATGAAATCAAACGTAATTCATCCGAACGAAAAGATAGTGGTAATGATGAGAATCGAACAAATGTTAGTGGTAATACGAGAAAAAAATCCGGTACCGATGGTCCAATGAAATCATCAACTTCTAAAAGTTAGTTAATTATTAAAAATCTTTTTCTTTTTATTATACAAAAATCTAATAGGAGAAAAAAAAGAAGCAATTATTTGGGGACCAACTGGTGTTGAACCATGGAGTGCATCAATGATAACTGGTATCGATTGGAAATCATTAACTATACCAGCATCACTTCCGATAACAGTTGATGTTACACCTTCAGCTGAAGAATTGCAACGTGATTATACACATAATTCATATACACTTATTCATGCTATACCACCACAAAATGAATTTGATAAAAAGAAAAAATATATTCAGAATGGTAATGTTAATAATGAAAACCAAATTCCGTAAGATTTATTTCTTATTTTATAAGATTATTTTTCTTATGAAAAAGTTTTGACTAATGTTTAGATGTGATAATATGGAACGTCAAAAAATAACTTTTGATGAATTAATTGATCAACGATTATCACAGGTAATAGATAATATGAACTTCTTTTTCTTTTTTGTAAATATATTTTATGTTTGTTTTTTTTTTGAATATCTAAGGGTTTTCAAATGATCATTGAAATTCCTGGTCATATTCATCAAAAAATGATTGAATCAATTCGACGTGCTGGTTATAAAGAAACGGAATATAATCGTTTACTAAGTATTGGTAGAATTTATCATACATTAAGTCTTGTTCGAGAAGAAAATCAATCACAAGATACTGTTGTTATTTATGTTCAACAACATAAACCACAGTTAGTAAAACAAAACTCAACCTATATAATTTCTTTGATTGATTAAATAAGAAAATTTTTATATTTTTAAGATATGTTTTTCAACCGAAACCTGTTCGTTATAAATATCGTTTTCAATGTCCAGATTCATCAGATTATGATCCAGCATGTTATCAATTACAACTTGAAAGTTTAGAGTCATTTTTATGGAATTTAGTTGATATCGTTGTTGGAAATCATGGTACAGGTGATCATAAACTATCAGATGTATGTATAAACATATATTAAAAAAAAAAAAAACAAATATTCCTTCTTGTATATAAAAGAAATAGTTAGATATAAGAAAAATATATGACCAATCTTCTTTCTGTTATATCATCTATTGATAAATAATTGCAAGAAAGCAGGATCTGTCGAATTTTCTATAGAGCAAATAGAAAAGTAGAACAAATTTTCCCGACTAGGAAAAATGAGATGAGATAAATCATTAACTATTTATTGACATTAAATCAAGACTTAAAGACGAGCAAGCTTTCTCTAGTTGTCCAGGTTTGCTCCGAGCGTCACTACAATCTACATATAGATTCTCTATATCGGTTCAAAATTTCTCTAAAGTTTTTGACTAAGAAGTCATGAGTCAATCTTCGAGAAACGCGAAAACTTATCAATATCAAAGAACTGAGAAATAGGAATTCCTAAGCTGTGGAAAACTCTAACCAAAGCATTGACTATTAGATCCCTCACAATTCTACCGGGTTACAAAAGCCAATATAATGCTTCTTCTGCGATAATTTTTATATCTCCATATTCATGTTTACAAATTCCTTGATGGATATGAACGTAAGAACAAAACATATCTTGTATATTATGTTTTTTTACTTTTGTAATCATAGAATTATAGAAGAATTGAAAACGATTTTCTATTTCTCAGCCCATGGACATCTCTCACATTTATATTGCGTAAATTATTTAAGAGAAAACACTTGGACTATTTGTCCGATAATATTTTTACTACAGAATGATATAGATTTCCTATTTGGATCTAATCTTTATCTAGTAGATCTCATTTGTCATATAGTAATAGTTATTGTATAATTATTCAAATATCTGATCTATCATTGTTACTCGAAAGAATACATTTATTCTATATTTTGTTTTTGTTCTTATTCCTAGTTAATGAAATATTGGCATACACGTCTTGTACTTATGCCTGCATCTAAAGATTATACTATAAAAAATATAGAATCTGGTCAAACAAAATGTGATAGTCGTGAAGAAATGTCACATGAAGATTTTTTTCTTTATGTTGAACATTTTGTTCGATTTTTATTTATGCTTAATAAACTTACACGATTACCTATGCTATTAAAAGAATGTTCACGTCGAGTAAAATAATTTTTTTTTGTTTATAAATTTTTCAATATCTACTAAATATTCCGTTTAGCCTCTAGATCCATTAACGGGTAAAAAACGAATGGATCCTCCAAAACGACAAGGAAAAAATTTGTAAAATTTTTCTGTCTATTATCTTATGTTATTATTTATAGTTTTTTTTTTTTTCTTTTTAGAATTCCAACTCAAATGTTTCGATTAGCTAATATAATGTCCGACGATATAAATTCAATAAATAATTTATTAAATTTATTTCAAGATGATCAACAAGGTTTATTATTTGTTAAAGATGCAGTTTTGCCAGAGTATACATTTATTGCAATTGAAGCTATTTGGTGGTCTATTGAACATGGTGATGATATAGAAAATGAACAAACAGCTACGCGTTTGTTTCAAGTAAGAAAACAAAACAAAAACATACAAATTTTATCTCTGACAAAATTATTCTTATTATTTTTTTTCTAATAGTATTTATTTACAAATGGATATATTCGACATTGTACAAATAAAGAAAATAATTTTCGTTTTGGATTTTTTCTTTATTACATCGTGACAGAAAAGACAATAAATTGTAAATATTCGTATTTGTTTGTTTTTTTTTTGAAAGATTTTAAAGTTTTTGTTTCTTTTTTTATAATTTTTAGTTCGTCTCGAATCAAATGATTATGCTGAAGTTGAATTTCATCAAACACAAACATACATTCCATCGATGGATTATTTAGGTTTTGGTGAATGTAAACCAATGCGTTTGTTACCTAAATTAATTGATAATCCACCCGTAAAACCTAAAAAACAACGATCTACATCAAATGGAATTAATTTTTCTTCTCCTTTAAATACAAATAATAGTAAAATACAAACTCCATCAATAGTTCTTAAACGTGATTGTAATGTAGATGTTGATTCAAATCATATATCAGATAGACATGAATGGGCAACAGCACATTATCATTCATTTTATAATCCGCATTGTTTATTTGAGCTTGAAATTCGTTGGCTTGTTGCAACATCATGTATACTTGGAGATTTAATTACACGATGGTCACAATGTACAGGAATGATGCTTGGATCAAATCAAGTCGCATTTCATCTTGTACCAGTTCCGTGTGATCCTTTTGCTGAATTTGATGCACTTAGAGGTATAACAAAAAAAGCAACAGTGAGATCCGAAAGTCAAGAAGAAAGACAGAAAATAACAATAAGATTAAGTGTCATCAAACATGCTTGACGCATTTGATTCCATGAATTAGATTTACATTTATAGATAATCAAACAATTAAGATAACTCTGGTGGTCAAAAAATAGAAATTTCAATTTAAGATGTTTTGTTTCATATAAGATATATCATGCATACGCACAATAATTCAACATCTTTCTACGTCTCTTGTACATTGTATCAACAAAAATAAAATATTTTAAGTTATGTATGCTGGAGATATTCAGTCAAAATTCTCTAAAAATATCAAAATACTACTATATGACATAGTAACATGCACAACCAAATAAAAAAATCAGTAGTTTTAACTACATAATTGTATTCATATGTATCGATCTGAGTGTGGTATATTTCTTTTGCATACAAAGCATAGTAACGAGAAAATACTCAGCTCATTTACAAATTGAGATTGAAAATGATTACATAAGTTTGTTTTTAACTATTGTCGATGCCAGAAAAAGAAAAAGGAAAACCACAGGTCTCTATCTACCTTTGTTCTCGAGATATTTCATTCTAGAGTTTTCCTTTTCTATTTCTGCCGTCGACAATAGTACATTAGTCGTATGAGCTAGATTAACTCTAGAAGTTCAATTACATCCCTGTAATTATTTACCAGACATGTACAACTTAATATCCGAAGAAAAGAAGCAACGATTAGTATTGATTTTGTGTCTTAAAAATATGATTTCGTCTTCATATTATCGATTCAAAATTTTTTTAGGTCCTATTTATATCAAAATGAATTCATCATGTCTACGCGATAAACTTGCGGATCTCCCCGAAACAAATCAAGTTCATCGAATAAACATCTTTCAAGAACTCATCTTACAACGGTTTGTTTAATTTTTCCCTTTACTCATGCGAAAAACCACTTGAACTGATAATCTATGTACTGATCTCATATTGAGCCGACAAAGATTTCTTCTTGAGACTAATAAAAGTCTAAAACAGTTTGTTCCGACAAATCTTTGTAATCGAATTATAATCATCTGATTAAATTTTCGACGCAGCATTTTGCCTATACATCGGCCAAGTAATCCATAGAATATCCTGAAAGTTTTAGCCCGAAAAGAATCTTTTTTCGTCGACATATTGAGTTCTCAAGTAAACATGTAATCGAAAATTCAGTAAAACGATCATAACTCGACTCTAAAGGATTACGGGAACGAAGAATTTTAGAATTTTGCTAATCTCACGAAGTTATTCTCGGGGATAGAGATGGAGGTCATTTGTTGTTTGGACAACCGTTCTCATCAATCTATATAATTTTTCTTTTTCAGTTATGGCTTTATTTTAAATGCATGTGTTAGTTATAAAAATGAAAATATTTACTATGTTCATATTAGTGGTGGTATGCTGGTTTATATTATATCCGATGTTTATAATGTTCATTATAACAGTCAAACCACACGTATTATATCAAATAGAGTTACAGCTGATAGTGAATTATCACCATTAGATTGTGGATTCTATTGGTGTTGGAATTTTTGTTTAGGAAAGAAATGGCGTAGTTCACAAACAGGTGAAGAAAAATATCAAGATATTATGTTAGCAGATTTTCGGGCATTTTGTGATAATGATAACAATCGTTTGGTTAATTTTTGGAACGAAACAAATGAGATGGCAAATAAAAAAATGACTGAAAAAGAGCAAGAATTACGTAATGAGGATTAGTTGAATATGGTCCAACATCTAGTCTTTTTCATATTTTTAAATATATTCTATATTTTATGACAGTGATTGTTATAGATTTGATTTTCGTGATAGACAAAAAGGAAAAGAAAACGAGTAAATGTTAACTGTAGCTTATAAATATATAAATAAATTATTCTATATATAAAAAGAAATATATTTCCAATGGATTTCAAAATTGAAAACAATATGTATTGTCAAAGTATGAATTTTTGATAAAATAAAGATTTTCTTTCTATTGACTAGCATAAATAAAAAAAATCTCTAACTAATCAATATCTATTCATTGACATATGTTTGCTATAAAATATTGTATTAGTGTTTAACGACTACAAGTAGTTCAAAAATTGAAAATTCCTGATAAATTATTGTGTGTTCAATAACAGAACAGAGATATGGAATGTTATTTTTCTAAATATTTTATCAAATTTTATTTTAAATGATTTAATAAATAAAAAGAACGATAAACATAACAGTTGATTTTCAGTCACATAAAATCTCTTCTTATATTAATATTGCTCTAAACAAAACGATTAATTTATTCTTACATTTATTGTTATGAATAGTTATCAAGAGCAAAATATTTCACCAAATGATAATATTTATCAGAAATATAAAGGTTTTCATTGTGATCGAATTCAAAATCAGTAGATTCAATTATGTGATCCAAGTGAAAGTCTTGACCACAATCATTAACAATTTCAATGCTTGATTTTTCTTGAGAAAGCTGTCGTATTACTCAGTGTTCATTTTTTTCAATTACATAAAATATGCTCGATTAATGAAAAGTAACTGAGAACGGATTCGATAATTAGTAATGCTATTACTCTTAGAGCCATTAGCAACAACTGAAATAATTTTTCTTCTATCATCTAATTTTATTATTTGATCGTTGGCATTATTAGCAATATTACTGGATCGATTTTGATCAAAAAAGTTCATACAAAAATCTCTCCATTAAATCAATCGATCTTACAATCAATCTGCGATGAAAATTATTTGATTTTGTTCAATAAATATTGTCTACGTTGAGACCATGTTGTCGTTACATGTGTGCCTTACCTAATTTTCAATGCTAGAAAACTCACTGAATATACACAAAGGATAATTACATACCAATTGATTCATGAAAACAAATCGATTTGCATTTCATTTCTATTTAAAAACTAACAATTTTTTCTGAATATTTCATAAATTTTTTTGAAGACGAATATGAGTGAGTCTGTGAATTTGAAGGTTAAAAATGAATAATATCCACACACTCATTGCAAGGAAAGTATTATTTGATTACCTTAGCAAGAAAAGCTATTGTCCGCACTTACGATACGTTAAGAAATGACCTATTTACCATTGTGTTATATCCCATTCAAGTAATCTTTTCCAAATAGGTCCTAAGAGAAGGATACTTCGTCAAATTTCTATCATCGGTTTCGTAGTGAGCAAGAACTACCTCGATACACGACGCCAATGTCAATGGATTGATTATTTTCTTTCCAAACATGATCTGAAAATCGGTGGCTGACAAATAACTTGTGAATCTTTGAAGAATCCAAATACTTGTCAGTGTGAAATATTTGATGTAATTTCAAATTGTTGAGTAGAGTTTTTTTTTGTTAATATGTGAGAAATTCGTGAATATTATTTCAGAAAGTATGAATGATTCGTAAACATGTGACTGTTGATATATTAATCATTGATTAGATGTACATCATCTTATACAGAAAATTATTGCCATACATTTCTGCCATCTCATGTTACGAGATTAAATAAAGATTTTTTCTTGCATTCTTTCTTGACGATACATCACACTGATGATTTCTGTGGCACAATGCAACATTAAAAAGAAGAAGAAGAAACGTTGGCAACATTTTCTTTTCTGTTACCAGTAAGCATGCTTCAGTATTTTTTAGTTTTTTGATATGTTCTAAAAACGAATATTACTGCTCAGATGATTAAATCTTGATGATCACAAAGGAAGTCAACTATTTAGCCAACATGTTTGATATGTTCAAATTCAACAACCTCAATATATTTATATTCTTGTACAAATTGATGAACAAAATCACTAAGTAACGATGGAAAAGAGAAAAGTAACTTTTATTTTTCTTTCTTTCCTCACCCGTTAACAATGCGCACACACATACGGTAGTCATGCCAATGACAATAGTTTTTATTCAAAAAAAAGTTCACTGAACTATATGTTAAATCTCTTTTTTTTTCAGACAATATGACCGAAGAATTGATTATGGATACTATTGATCTGCCAGAATGTATTCCAACAATGGTTCCAGATAAATCTGAAACATCAGCATATCAACATTTGATAGATGAACTAGAGAAATTACAAACTCTGCCAACAAAAACCGCTGAATTGAAGAAAGAAATGTGGTCACAATTCTTAGCTCTGTGGTGCCAAATTCTTCAGACTTCTCCGTCTGATGCTCAATCATGTTACGAAAAATGTGCTGCTATTCTACCTCGTCTATTCAAAGAAGCTAATTTTTATTTCATTCGAAAAGATGTGAATATTGCTCGAGAGAACTGTTTTGCATGCATTTCTCAACTCAATCATCCGAATATGAGATATTTTCTTCAGTTACCAACCGAACAACAGGATTTACCAGAGAATAAGATTTATCACCAACATATTTACTATCTTTTACTGATTGCTACACAAACAATTTCATTTCTGCCATTCGCAACGATCGACGATCAACAATTTATTGAAAATCATTCAGAACTTTATAGTCTTTTAATTGAACATATAGAACAAAGCATGCCCGAACATTGTGAAACAGTGATAGAAAAAGAACACAATTTAGGCACCATCAATTCACGTAGTCTTAGTTTACTTTGGAATACAGCTGATCGAACTGTACTTGTTCCGATATTGTTGAAATGTGATCTAGCCAAGAAAGTTATGGGCTGGCTTGCTCAATCGGCTAAATTGACAGACACTGGTCGTCGACCTCTAATCAGTATCGTTCATAATATTGCTCGACATGATGATGGAGCCGATGAACTCAACAAATACGGTGCGATCGACAAAATCAAAGAATATAAAAAGATGTAAGTTCATAGAAGGTGTATTTCGATTTCATCTTCTGTCCATTCTCTAGTACACTAGAGAAAACAGATTCACGAGTTTTGACTACTTTGATGGCTTTGGCTCTTCTCTCCACACCTGAAGAACTCAAACGTGATAAGAAAGGCATGAATATTGTACTTAATCAATTACTTCAGCTTGTTATCGATGCTGCCAAAGGTGATCGATATCGACGTGATGGTTTTCATGTTAGTGAACCATTAGGTGTCTTAGTAAAAATGTTTGTTGTTGAAGAACGTACGCTGGACTATGTCTTGTGTCATGCAGAAACGCACCCACCATCGGATATTCACTCAACAATTCGTTTATTCGCATCATTACTCTTCAAATTTGCTGATGCATTAAAAGGAACAGATCGACTCGAACAATTTACATTGATAGCTTTATTAAATATTTTCTGGAGTATATCATTTCAAGAGATTTATGCATCAGAATTAATTCAAGATCAAGAATTAATAGTAACAATTCAAAAACTCGTCGAAAATGATCAAGGAGAAGAGATTCTCGAACAATACAAACCACGATCAATGGAAGGTGTTAAAGAAGCAGCACATGGTATTCTACATAATCTTAATCGAGACAATAAAAATGAGATGATAGTCGATAAAAAGAGTACTTCTATCGATGCTCTCGTTTCGAATCCAATCGAAGAGTAAGAAAATCAATTTTACGGATCTGCTAATATCGAAATTTGATTTTCTAGAATACAAAGGAAACCATCAATTATGATTAGTTATTCTCATGGAGATAATATTTTTTGCAACAAAGTACTTGATTTATTAACTAAACATAGTGATGTCTTTGAGATATGGATCGATCGAACACATTGTCAAGGAGTTGAAGATTTATGGGAGTCGATTGCTGATGGTATGGAACAAGCATCTATCATTGTATGTCTTCTTTCAAGTCAATATTTTGAAAGTAAATCATGTCGAAAAGAATTTATCTATGCTACGGATTCACTCAAGAAAAAAATTGTACCTGTATTAATTGAGAATTTCGAACCGAAAGGATGGCTTGGTGAGTTAAGAAAAGAAAATCATTTCTCGACTCGATTTGTATTCATTCGTTAAA